>JAHKKF010501536.1:0-11116 GCA_019740295.1 Labeo calbasu
TTAACTTAATGTGCCATTCATTGTGTCCTGTCTGAGTTTCATCTCATGCTACGAAGGCATAAAAGCATAATAAATGGCACGGTAATAATTACACGAGAAACCTGTTTGACGCCCAGTGTCAGTCTTTTTATTTCTCCCACTCCAACATTATTGTATATTCTGTCATCAGTGATGAATATAAATGTCTTTCTCCTTTAGTGTCTCCTTTAGCTATTATTAGACACAAATTAAAGACATTCACCACATATAACAGCAATAATTAATTCACTTTAATGTGCTGATTATATAGTCCACTAATGTGATGCACTGTAGAGCAAAATATAGACACAATAAAACACAGTTTACGGCGTATTTACGATAAGAGCTTTTTGTGACGTGCCAAAGCGTGGGTCTGATCCTGAGAAATTTGATTTCAAACATCTTGTTAATAAAATAAAAATAATACAAAATGAAAGATGGATATTTATAGGATGGTATTTATTTTCATTTATATATTTAAAATAAAAAAATCTTAAAAGTAATAAAATATAAAAAACAAAAAATATAAGTTGCATGTCTGTTTTCAGATATGTTTATTTAATGAGTGTTTTTTTGGTCATTTAGTCTTTTTGTCTCGCCAGTAATTAAAACGTGTCATTAAAACAACAAAAATGAAAACAAATACCTGTTTTTAATACAGTACAGTACAATAAACGCTCCAGCTATTATTGAGATGTGAAAATAATATGGCCATTTCTGTACATATCCGTTGCGCAGGTTGTGTTGATTGTTCGTTCGCACTGATTAATGTTTCTTCACACCCGCAGAAATAATTATATGAGTCTGGAGACTCAGACGCTTTACAGTTTGGCTGGTGTGAGCGCTAACAGTGCAAACACGTCTAACAGCAGACGATAAATAAAACAAACCTGCAGATTCAGAAGCATTTTGAGCTTCCAAACTCAAGTCTGCTGTTGCTCTGATTGGAATATAAAATGCGATTGGTTCGATACTGCGTCTGAGAAATTGGGGTGTTCAGGTCATGACGGAAAGATTGTTTTTACGAGTTAAATAAATGTCAAAATCACAATTACAACATTTTTCAAGACGCGCATGTCAGTAAGAAAACATGCAGGACACAATAGATGCAGTGTTTGTATTAATGGTGATTTTTTTTTTTTTTTCCTCCATGTGCAATATAATTATCAAAGTTGCATGTACAAAATAAAATCAAAAAATAGTGATGGTAGAATATATAACTATACGGTTTATAGCACCTTCATGAACTGAATAAAAACCTAAAAAATGCCAGCAAAAACACATCCAGATCACATTCTTCATTCATCATTTTGTACATGTAGAGTAAAACATCTTGTTGATTTTATGTAGAAAAGGTGCATCACAATCTTGATTTGACCAAAGTGACTTGAACTTATTTTTTAAGTCAGAGTTATTATAGTTAACTAAGACCATGAAAAAACAATTTTGAAGTAAAAAATTGGAAATCTTGAAATAAAATTAAAAAAAAAGCAAAACCAATTAAAATAAAAAAATCTTAGTTGAAAAAATAAAAATACAAAAGTTAAGTTGTGTGACTTTATTTTCATATGTTTTTCATGTTTAATTAATTAATTATTATTTAGATTGTTTAATGTTTATTTCCTTTCCTTTCTGATTCTTTTGAAAGGCCAGTAAATAGAGGCTAAAATAAAAATAACTTGATGTACAAAAAAATAAATAAATAAATAAAACAAGCAAAATTACTAAAACTTTAACTAAACTAAATACAAAAAAGGAGCTATTCAGGAGCACCTTCTAATCAATAATCAAAAAATCTGATAAAAAAAATTAGCCTTCCCATTACAAGGTGATATTTGACTTCTTAAAGTGATTTACAGGGGAATTTTGTTTTTACCTTTGTAATGCCATTTTTCTAACTTTACATAAAGTATGTCATCTTTTATGTGAAAAAAAAATAATAATATATATATATATATATATATATAACATTTTAAATATAGAAATAATAAATTTTTTAATGACTGATAAGATACTTTAAAAATGAAACTAAAACTGCCAGTAGGTGGCGGCAAGTCGCAGATTTACTTATGGAATCATTTATTCATTTGATTCGTTCAAACCGCTGATTCATTCAGGAATAAGCAAGTGACTGTCTTCATGAATGGGTAATTGAATCATTGACTCAATAGATTTGTTTAAAAACGCACGTTCATTCATAAACTAAACACTGCTGTGTTTGAATGGAGATGTGCAGTGGCTTAGTTGTGACTTGTTTCAAACTATTTTTGACGACAAAATAGAGCAAAATCAGGCAATAGTGTTATAGCAAGACAATGTAAGTCACTTAATATTAACTTATTGTTTATTTAACTGTTGTATTTAATCAATATCTTATTTACAAACTTCATTAATCATTAAAAGCAGTCAGTCATCTTAGTTCATCGCAATCTCACAAGGTTCCATTATAATCAGCGAAGCACAGTGAATCTCTTATTCACACTCTCTCTACACTTTGTTTATGAAGGAATTCATGAGATATGTCTGTGATACATTACTCAACGTTGCAAAAACACTTTGAAGCTCCTCTCAGCGCGAACACAAATATGCTGATTGGGTCAGTTCACTGGTACTTCTAAATGTTTTCGTTTTCAGCGCTGTCACTTGAACTGAGTAATATGCATGCTGGCGCAAAGCTCTGATCTGATTGGCTGGAGTATAAAGTGGGTGGAGCCTGCTTGTGGATTCCCATGCGGGAACATTTCAGACTCCACAAGTAGTAATAAGTGCATGTGATTCCACAAAAATCAGTCTCATTTGATTTGTTTTTGCGAGTCTCCTTACATTGATTGTGGAGAAATTGTGGATTATTCTCACTCATAACCCATCGCCTGGAAAAATGTTAATGAAAATATTATGTGAACTTTATGAATTGCTTTATTAGTCATTTCTGCCTATAGTCTCCAAAGGGACGTTTTTCTTTGAGATGTAGCTAGGGACAGTTTTATTCTCAAAGTACAGCTGACACACACAAAGCAAACACACACACACACACACACACACACACACACACAGACACACAGACACACAGACGAGAGAACGTCCTTGAGGATTAAGGATAAAATGAAGAGCCGAATAACGATAGAAAAGATTAAAGAAGAAAAGAACGCAGGACTCGAGGTCACTCGTGGGACGTTTTTAATGTATTTCCAGCCAGATTTAACATTCGGCGCACACGCGCCTCTGTTTGCTGGCATTAAAATCTCATTCCGCCTGACGGAGACTCATATGAAATAATCCACGTTCATAACCCGCAGAATAACTCCTGATTGGCTCTCTGCGGATGCTAATTAAAGGCGGCATTACGAGGCAGGTGCTCGCAGCGTGTCCGTCCCGCTCCGAATCGGCGCAGAGGACAGAGCAATCATCGTGTAGTCATTCTGTCTTACGAGGTCAAAGGTCACGTCATCTACATGTAATATACAATTGTGTTTGGTATCGCATATTAGCGTGCTTCTCTTGGTATATAGTGTGCGTACTATGTATAGTATGCAAAGTTGACCTAATAAACATGCAAAACAACCATATTTATGAGATGACGCTGACTAATTTACATAAGCAGCATAATGAGGTCATGTGACTGCGTTGTGCTGTGGCATAGGACTGTTTGAAGGGTTTCTCTTTGCGTTATGCATAATGTTTCACATTCTGATAGATACTCTGTGTGTGTGCAGGACGAGCCCACCACCGGTATGGACCCGAAGGCCCGGCGTTTTCTGTGGGACTGTATCCTCAGTGTCATTAAGGAGGGCAGATCTGTTATACTCACCTCACACAGGTAACAAACACACTCGACGTCGAAATGAGGACGTCTCACAGACTTCTGTTGTCTTAAATGAAGTTATAGTAGTTACATATATTTTATAAAATAATCCTAACATCCCTTTTTTTAAATTAATTAATAGTATTAAGAAGAAGAAGAACTACATAATGTGTAGGATTTACTTTAAAACATTTTTTACTAAAAAATGGCTTGCAATTTTTTATGAATATATACAAAGAAACAACAAGTAACGTTGGATTAAACATGCCGAAGAAAGACAGACATAGTATTTTCTTGTATTTCTGTATTTTGAAAAATCATTTTACAGTGCATTTTTTTTTTTATTCATTCATTCTTTTTTTTTATTTTTTTTTATGTGTCCACATAGTTTTAAGTTTTAGTTGGCAGCTAGCTGAAATAGAAAAATAGAATACTTTTCTTTCTTTTTTTGGAATTTTATCATTATTATTATTATTATTTTCAGTTAATGTTTTGTTATTTTTTTAATTAATATTATTAATAATGATAAGCAGAAGAACTATATAATGTGTAGGATTTACTTTGAAACAGTTTTCACTAGGAAATTGCTTGTAATTTTCATAAATGTATACAAAGAAACAACGAATAACGTTGAATTAAACATGCCATTTTACAGTAGAAAGACATAGTATTTTCTTGTAAAACATTTATCTTCTTTAATCGTTATTTATTACTTTGTAAAATCATTTTACAGTGCATTTTTATTTATTTTTTACAAACAGCACAAAGAAGGTATTGTTGGGTTTAGCTCACTTTGCGGTACATATTTAAAAAAAATCATTTATATATATATATATATATATATATATATATATATATTGCAGTTTTGTTGTTTCACAGTCGTTTCAATTACAAGTTTTTTAGTAACAGTTTTTTTTTAATTCTTTTTCATCACATGGTTTTAAGTTCTAGTTTATTAAGTTTTAGTTATTTTAGTACTTTAACTTCAGCAAAATCAAAATGAGGAATGTTTCCTTGGCAGCTAACTAAAATAGAAAAATAGAATACTTTAGAAATATATATTTTTTTCATTTGATGTTTTTTAATTTCGATTTTTTTTTTTCTGATTGTAGTTAATGATAATAACCCTTTCTAACAATGGTATTATCCTAACTAAAATCTTCTGCAACTTTCTGTGCAGCTCAGTGTATGGAAATTATGAGAAGTGTCACACAACAAAACAACGATTAAAAATACTTATGTTTTAATATAATATAATATAATATAATACAATGTTACAGTTAAGATAGTTATATTTAATGCACTGTATTATATTGTAATATAAATATTATTAATATAAATTCCTGTTTTTATTGTAATTTTACTATTTTTATTTTACAATTTTATTGTAATTATTTTGTTCTTTCCTATTTACTTGGATATGGCATAAAATCTTAGTTTGGTTACTTTTGCAGTTTTTGAGCATGATGCTGAATGCAGTGCCAAAATAAATTAAAAACAGATATTTAGGAATTATCTTCTAAGTCTTCTTCTGTGTAAATAAAAGCTTCTGCTAAACACATGAATGTAAATGCCATTGTGTAATCCAGTAACTATATTTATCCGCATCAGTCTGCGATAATGACGCAGTGTTAATGATTCCTGGCAACGAGACACCAATTTGGAGTTTTAGCTGATGTTCGTTTGTCCCTCGTTTGGCTGCAGATGCGTTTGTTTGTGTGACTGTGTCTCATTGGTCGGCTGCGCAGGTGAAAGGCTTTCATGAGCTTCATAATGAGTCTCATTTGAATGCGGCTGGAAGCAGATCCTGCTCTCTGGGGTTTCTGATGCTTTGAAGGTGTTTCTCAAGAGATTCATGCTGAGGAAAGGCCAGAATTAGACCAAAACACTCGGTGGAAACCTGCCCTAATGCTGCAAATATATGTATGTGTGTGTTTCAGTATGGAGGAGTGTGAAGCGCTCTGCACCCGCATGGCCATCATGGTGAACGGACAGTTTAAATGCCTGGGCAGCATCCAGCACCTCAAGAGCAGGTGAGTGTGTGTGTGTGTGTGCATCATTTAGGAAGTTAAGGCTCAGTTCATAAGTGTAAATTGCAATTCAAAGATATTCAACAGGATTTTTATAGTTCACAGTTTTTGACAAACAATTGCATCTCCAGCAATATTATTCCTAATAACTATAATTATGCATGATTATTCATTCTTTTTTTTTTTTGATTGTATAACCAGAGGTGGGTAGAGTAGCCAAAAACTGTACTCAAGTACTGTACGGCGCCCAGATTTAGTTTTCGTTAGAAATGTACTCGAGTTAAAATAAAAGTACCCATCTTTAAATCTACTCTTGTAAGTACAAATTTTCCAAAAATTGACTCAAGTAAATGTAAGGAGTAAATGTACTTCATTACTACTCTTCTGTGTGTAACAAACATTGAAATGTCCTTCAAAGAGTGAGACTTGAGTTCAGTGAGTGTGGAGAGAAAAATACACTTAATTCTCGATATCTCTGAACACGAGTCTTTTTATGTTAGAGTTTTGCTTTTCAGATACATTTATCTCTGAGTTGAGTTTATTCATTTGTTTATCCATTCATTTTTTAGGAAAACTTTCCATCAGTGATGGATTAAGTTGATCAAAAGTGAGAGTAAAGACATTTGTAATGTTACACAAGATTTCCATTTCAAATAAATGCTGTTCTTTTGAACTTTATATTCATCAAAGAATCCTGAAAAATAAAATGTACCAAGGTTTCCACAAAAATGTGGACCATGCACAACTGTTTTCAGTAAAGCTGAAGCTTTAAAGCTTTTAAAAGGCTGCAAAAGCACTGTAAATGTGTCATAAAAGTAGTCCATATGAACAATTAAAGGAACAGTTCACCCCAAAATGAACATTTGCACAAAAGTTACTCACCCTCAGGCCATCCAAGATGTAGATGAGTCTGTTTCTTCATCAAGTTTGGAGAAATGTGTCATTGCATCACTAGCTCACCAGTGGATCCTCTGCAGTGAATGGGTGCCGTCAGAATGAGAGTGTAAACAGCTGATAAAAACATCACAATAATCCACAAGCAATCCACACCACACCAGTCCATCAGTTGACACAGGAGTTTTCAGTCTTTTAGATGCCACAGACCCCTAAATATGATCGTCATCATGCGAGGGATCCCAGTCAAAAAATGTAAAACGCATTTATATAGTTTCTTGTATAAATACCAATTTACACTGTAAAAAATTCATATTAAATGCAAGTCTAAAATATTAATTGTATTAAATTACATTATAATTTTCATTTTTGTTTAAAACAATTATTTAAAAGTATTTTAAAATACAGTATTTATTTATTTACCTTTTTAATCTAAATTTTATTATTATTTTTGGATATTTTTTTCTTTCATTCTCATTCAATCATATTTTTGTATTAACTTATTTATAATTATTATAATTACATATAATATAATTATAATAATAATATCATTTTAACTTTTATTTTTAACATTTTTATGCATTTTCTCCAAACATTTCCAAAGATCCCCTAGCACTTCCTTGCGGCCCTCTGAGGGTCCCCGGACCCATGTTTGAAATCCCAATTCAAAAGCTGCGTGTTTATAAGACACAAATCCACCATTAAAATGTTTTTGACTAAAATATGATTCCATAATAACACTTCCTCCAGTGAAAAAAGTCCATCTGGTCTGAATCAGGAGAGAAATCTGCACAGATCAAGCACCTTTTACAAGCCCAAACTGTCCAAACAAAATATGTACAAATATGTTTCACTGGAGGAATTTATTATTTATTATGGATTTTTAATCTATAGTCTTAATGATGGATTTGTTTCTTACAAACTGATGGACTGGAGTGGTTTGGATTACGTGTGTATTATTGTGATGCTTTCATCAGCTGTTTGGACTCTCATTCTGACGGCACCCATTCACTGCAAAGGATCCATTGGTGAGCAAGTGATGCAATGCTACATTTCTCCAAATTTGATGAAGAAACAAACTCATCTTGGATGGCCTGAGGGTGAGGACTTTTTCAGTTCTTTTTCACGTTTGGCTGAACTGTTCCTTTAAGAATTTTGTACAAGTTCCCACTTGATATCTGATGTAAAATCTAAGACCGAGTCTGTTTCAGGCCTTTAATATGTGCCTGAATTTATCTGCTCCGTCCCTCTCTCTTTCTCTGTGTCTCTGGGTTGTAATTAATGATTGTGGAGGTGTGGGCATTAATGAGTGAAGAGGCAATTAAGAGCAGCTCCCTTGATCGAGCCTCCCCTCTCTCGCTCTCCTTTATCTTTTCTTGTTCATGCTGTCTAATGGAGCACAGCAGTAGGACAAGATCTACAGCTCTCTATCACACGCCGATTCTCGCTCCGTCTGCAGGCCGTCTTCATTCGGTCCTTCCTCTCTTCTTTCTCTTCCTTCCCTTCATCCCGTCGGTGCTCCAGCGGTGTGTTTCTGCTGCCATCTGTAGGTCGGCGTCTCTCACGCTGCGCTGCGACTCACGGCGTTCGCTTCCCTCACACGCTCAGCAGGGAACACGCTTCGTGTCATCAAACACAGGCTACGCTCGAGTCGCACAGATTGAAGGTTTGCGGTGCACGATCTGCTCGTGTAAATAAACATAACTGGGTATATGTGACATGAATGGCGAGCGTCTCTTTAAGTACATGTTATTATTATTTCGCAAAGCATGTTGTGTCATTGTTGTCAGTGAGTTCTGATCTCTTGTATTGTCTCCACTCGTCCTGTGATTGATACAGTAAAGCGGGGACGACTTTGTCTTTGTCTCTGCTGACATTTTAATGTTCATTCGTCTTTATAGTGCGTGTGCACAGCTGTAGGTGTTGTGAGTGAATGAGTTGTGTTCGCCTTTATTTCCTCACCGTCATTTTTTTAAAACAACTGCAGTGACAGTTTGAAGATAAAAGGGATCAAATCTGTTTCATTTTAATTTAAAAAATCTGAATTTAGTTAGCAAGTCCTAAACATATTAATTTTTGAGGTCCAAAAAGTAAATATTCTAATCACACGCTTAAACTACGGTTCAAAAAATGTGTTTTTTTTCTGCTCTTCTGCTCCCCAAGATTTCATTTATTTAATCAAAAATTCAGTAAAAATTGTGAAATATTATTACAATTTAAAATAAGTGTTTTCAATGTGAATATCTATTAAAATGTCATTTATTTCTGTGATCAAAGTTGTATTTTCAGCATCATTACTCCAGTCTTTAGTGTCACATGATCCTTCAGAAATCATTCTAATATGCTGATTTGCTGTTCAAGAAACATTTCTGATTATTATTAATGTTGAAAACAGTTGTGCTACACAATATTTTTGTGGAAACACAACAGAATTGATGAATAGAAGTTAAAAAAAAACATTTATAAATAAATAGATAAATGCTTTACTGTCCCTTTTAATCCTTGATTAATAAAAGGTCCTTTTCCAAAAAAAAAAATATATATATATATATTAAATATAATTTTTATATATATATATAAAAAAAAATACAGATGACCAACTTTAATATAAAACTATAAAACACTAAATCGTAAATAGTAAATATATTTTAAAGATACATTTTGAGAGCTCATTTTGAGAACATAAATTTTATTTTTAAAATGTAAAAAAATTAAAAGACTCCAGGTGGTAAAAGCAATTTTTGTGTGAAAACTAAATGTTATTGATGTGCAATTACACATATATAAAAAACACTGTCACAATTAATGGTGAATATTCTGGTGAATATTTTAAAACATAGTTTATATTTTTATTTTTTTATTTAGATAAGCCCCTAATTGAAAAATGACCCCTATACTAACATTAATTTGTATTTAAATAAAAACTAATATTTTTACTAGTACAGACAGACATGCTCAAATGGCTGTATTTCTATTTATTTATTTTTATATAAATTAACTTATGTTTGTTTAATATAAAAATTAATTAAGGTACAATATGTATGAAACTTATAATAACTTAAAACCCCATGAGCTATGATTGAAAATCTCACTTAAAGGGACAGTTCATCCAAAAATTACAATTCTGTCATCATTTATTCAGCCTCAAGTTGTTGCAAACTGGTATGAGTTTCTTTCTTCTGTCAACAACTGTTGAAGAACATTGATAACCAAATACAAAATCCATTGACTTCCATAGTATGGAAAAAAAAATAATCATCAACTATTTGGTTAACGCTTTCTTAAAAATATCTTCTTAGGTGTTTAACAACTGAAAGAAATTCAGACAGGTTTGAAACAAGTGGATAGTGAGTAGAGGCTTACAGAATTTTATTTTTGGGTGAACTATCCCTTTAAAATGGCCAAATATTGTAAGTTCACTTCACAGAAAGTGGAAAAGTGTAACGCACGCACACCAGCTATTATTATTGTGTGCTTTTATTATTTTGAGAGCAAGCAGTTGCTCTGATAAAATCATATTGATGCTGAGTGTCTATAAACACAAACCTCTGTGTAAACTCACACACGCTCACACAACTCTAAACAAACACAAATAAACTGTCGTCCAGTAAAAACATCTGTAAGGCTGTCAGTCGCCAATCAAATCCCTCCATTACTAGAGTCACTGTGCTTAGTGTATGAGATTCATCCAATTCACTCAGTGTGTGTGTGTGTATGTGTGTGTGTGTGTGTGTGTGTGTGTGTGTGATCCCACACCTTTGTGTCTTTATTCTTTTAACAAGAAAGATAAAAGCACTAGAGTGCTTCTAATGTACATCAGTAATGTTGAGAGCGGAGGAAGTTTTTATAAGACAGCTACATTTTGCAACAATCTACTGCTGCACACTTTACACACAGACCATAAATCTGCTTCTACTTTTCACACATTCGCTGTTTAAAAGGATGAAAATATAGAGACGCCGTTTATCTCTGCTGCTTTAGATGTGCATGCGTGTCGTGAAAACCTATTTGACTTCTTTCATGGAATGGAAAAGAAAGATACTTTTTTTTTCTTGCCTTTTTAACAGTGAAAGTGAATGTGAACTGAAACCCAGTGAAACTACTTTTGAAAGTTGTGCATTGTATTTTTTTTTCCTCACAATTTTGAGTTAACATCTATAATGAACTATATAACTATTTAATGCAACTATAGTCAAAATTCTAAGTTTATAGTACTTGTTTAAATTTATTTCTCACAATTTTGAGATTTTATCTTCTAGTTCAGCCTTGTTTATTTTTCTGAATTTCAAAAATAAAAGTCATATTTGCAAGACGTTGACTTAGAATTCCAAGAATAAAGTCAGAATTGCAAGTTTATAACACACTTTTGAGA
>JAHKKF010501547.1:0-14060 GCA_019740295.1 Labeo calbasu
GTGTGTGTGTCTGATAGTTCATTGTCTCTGTCTGTCTTTGTGTGCAGGTTTCAGAGGAATGTTCTAGATTTGTCTCTGCAGTGGCGTTTTGCCAGTCTGCCGAATAATGCCAAGCTGGAGATGGTGGCGTGTTCACGGCCGCAGATGGGAGCTGAGAGCGCGGTGTGTGTCTGCATGTTTAACACCAATGACTGTGTGCTGATGACACTTCATTAAATCAATTGATTTAGTTTGGCTGGTTTAACCAGGACTGACACAGAACCATCACTGAATATATGTACATTTTGACAGTTCACACATGTAGCCACATTGAAATCCCCATAACTCTGGAACTGAACCATACCGGGGCTGACAAATGAATATTGCAAAAAAAAAAATGCTTATTAAGAACCAACATCTAAAAGGATATTAAGATATCTTTAATACTTTCTTTAAAGTTGCAGGTTTACATGCTTTGGACAAAAAATAACACAAAAAGTGCTTTTTAACATTTGGTTCCATTGGCATATAATGCAACGCAGATTGATAAAGTCAACAGATTTGACTAATAGAGCTTTCAATCTCCGAGTAAAAGTAATATAGTGATACTGCCATCTCTATATAGTCATTTTATCCTCCTGTCATTTTTGTCTGAATCTCAGGTGAAAATGGTCATTTTGACCCATTTAATATATTTTTATATAATATACAAAATTAAAAAGAATAATCGTTTGAGTGAAATGATGACATGAGTGAAACTGAATAATCTGCTGAATGTGATGTTGTGGAATGGGATTTTGTGCTTTGTGATTTTATTGGATAATGAAAAATATGAGCGGCAGTTTTATAGGCTAATATAATAATTTTCACATGTTTCAGAAGTGGTGCATGTTGTTATGAAACTCTTTTTCTTTCATATAATATGTACTGATGAAATGTTCAGAGTAAAACCAGTGATAGTTATTATTTATTAATAAAATAAATGCAGTCTTTTATATTCCATTTATCAAGTAGTTTTAGAGTATAAAGTGTTAGTTCCTCTCAGTAATTAAAACAAAAACTGTGTTTTGGTAAACAATGAGTAACTACGATACCTAAAGATGCTTATAGAGCTTTTTAAATAAATTATTTTTAATGCTCTCAAACACAGTGATTGTAGTGAACTAAAACTGAAATCATAAAAAGAAACTTTGTTACCAAAAATAGTGTAAATAATATTAAAAAATATTTAGAATATTATAGTATATAAAAAATAATTTAGAAATTGTAATAATTTCCGAGGAATCATTTCTCATTTTCATTTTGTTTAATTTGATGTATTAAATTAAATAAAACGAATTAAAATAAATAAAAACATTAAAATGACAAAAAACACAAAATTACTAAAACCAAAAATGAAAATAAAAAATGCAATAGTTGATGTAATTTTAAAAATAACAACAAACGTGATCAGTATTTTAAGTGGGATAATTGAGCAAAATTTATCCATTATGCATCTTGACTAAAATGTGAGATTTAATTGACTAAAACCAGACAAATATTCCCAGAATTTTAGTCGACTAAAACAGGGCAGTTTGACTGAATATGATGATAACTGAAAAACACCGTTGTGCTTTGGGCGTCTAATTAACTGTCCCATCCTAGTAAAGACAAAAACGGCAAATAAATCTTAAAAAAAAAAAAAAAAAAAAACACGAACTTAAAGCACATTGATTCAGGACTAAAACTAAATGAAGAACCAGCTGTCAGAATGAGCAGTGCTTTGTCAATGAGAACATTACATAAGAGTTTAGTAAACATCCCTGCCTTCTTTCTGAGAAATGATGCGTTCTCTGTCAGTGATCAGGGAGTTTAATGATCTGTCGTAACACCACGGTGTGTGTTTTCAG
Organism: Labeo calbasu; assembly: GCA_019740295.1. Lineage (NCBI taxonomy): Eukaryota > Metazoa > Chordata > Actinopteri > Cypriniformes > Cyprinidae > Labeo > Labeo calbasu. The sequence goes on from JAHKKF010501547.1 coordinate 1,869, forward strand.
TTACCTCAGCGGTCCAGCGTTTACTGCAGCGTCTGTAAAAATAATCAGCAGCTTGTTTGATTCCTCACTTCAAAACCTTTATTTCTGCTCTTTGAACACACATGCCACCTTCCATCTAAATAGTTTATGGAGGATCAGTGAAAGGAGCCGTTTAATCTTCAGAAAACACTGTAGGTTCATCTCAGGCTGCCAAACTGAGTGTTATTCATTCAGCACTCACATTTATTTCTACAGCGCTTTATACAACACAAAGCAGCTTCACAGTAATTGACAGGAAAATACTGGAACCATTGATGCAAACTTTATAAAATATGATTCAGTTCACTCTTGATTCAGATTCAGTTCAGTGTCTGTGTAAAGTCCATTATGAATCAAGTTCGTTTTCAGCTGTAAAGCAGCTCTAAAAAACAGTAGAGTCATTATTCAGATCAATTTAGTTCATTTTGTTCAGATTCAGTTCAGTAACTTAGTCCATTTATTATAACAAATATTAGAAAAACAAAATAGTCATTATTCAGATCATTTGAGTTCAGTGTTGATTCTGATTTGGTTCAATAACTAAAGTTCGTTAAAAAAAAGTTGTAAAGCGGTTCTAAATAGAGTAGAGTCATTATTCAGATCAATTTCATTAAATTTTGATTCAGATTCAGTTCAGTGTGTGAAGTTCATTAATTATGAAATAAGTTTAATCTCAAGTGTGAAGCAGCTTAAAAATGATTATGGAGTCGTTGTTGAACTCAGTTCAGTTCAGTGCTGATTCTGATTCTTCATTCATAGAAAAAATCAAGTTAAATTTCTGCTATTAAGCAGCTCTGAGAAGCCAATAAAGTCAATATTCAGATCAATTTGGTTAAGTCATGATTCATATTCACTGTGTTAATCAATTATGAAACAAGTTCAATTTCAGATCTTAAGAAGGTCTAAAAAGAATCATTATTCTGATGAATTTAGTTCATTTTGATTCAGATTTGGTTAAATAAAGTTCATTCATTATTAATTTCAGCTATAAAATGATAATAGACTCTTCACTTTGATTCAAATTTGGTCCAGTAACTGTCTAAAGTTCATTCATCATTTGACAAAAGTCAATTTTTTTTGCCATGATGCAGCTCTAAAAAAAAAAAAAAAGTGTGAAAAATCAGATTTGGTTCAAAAACTGTGTAAAGTTCATCACTTATGAAACAAGTTTAATTTCAGATCTTAAGCAAGTCTAAAAAGAATCATTATTCAGACCAATTTAGTTCATTTTGATTCAGATTCGGTTCAGTAAACGTTCATTCATTATAAAAAGAAGTCCAATTTTTGCCATGAAGCAGCTCTAAAAAAAAAAAAATTAATTTGAAAAATCAGATTTGGTTCAATAACTGTGTAAAATTAATTATGAAACATTCAATATCAAGTATAAAGCAGCTTTATAATGTTTATGGAGTCATTGTTTAACTCAGTTCAGTTCAGTGCTGATTCTGATTCAGTTCAATAACTGACTTCATTCATAGAAAAACAAGTTAAATTTCTGCTATTAAGCAGCTCTGAGAAGCCAATAAAGTCAATATTCAGATTAATTTGGTTAGATTATGATGCATGTTTAGTTTAGTTTAGATTTTATAAAGGTCTAAAAAGAGTCATTATTTAGACAATTTCGATTCAGTTAAAGAACTCGGTAAAGTTAATTCAATATTAAAAAAGAAGTTTAATTTCAGCTAAAAAGCAGCTCTAAAATGATAATAGACTCATTATTCAACTCACTTGAGTTCATTCATTATAAAAAATAAGTCCAGTTTTTGCCATGAAGCAGCTCTAAAAAAAAAAATTCAAAATTAAATTTGAAAAATCAGATTCGGTTCAATAACTAAAATTCATTAATTATGAAAAAAGTTCAATTTCAGATCTTAAGCAGGTCTAAAAAGAGTCATTATTCAGATCAATTTAGTTCATTTTGATTTATTATAATTATTATTTAATTTAAGCTAAAAAGCAGCTCTAAAATGATAATAGACTCATTCAACTTGGTTTTGATTCAGATTCAGTAACTGTCTAAAGTTCATTCATAAAAAAAAAAAAAAAGTTTTTAAGTTTTTTTGCCATGAAGCAGCTCTGAAATTCAATTTCAGTTCTGGAGCAGTTCTAAAAAGATATTAGAATCATTACTCAGATCAGTTGAGTTTAATAACTGCTTTATATGAGCTTTTTTATTTTGCATTGATTTTATATGAGGCTATCAACATTTCTGACGTGTCTAAAAACTGAATACTTATAGCTATGAGTATTAAATCAATAAAATGTTTACGATTAGTTGAACAAACCAGATAAAACACATTTCTTTACCGATTAAATTTAGTTTGGACCAAATGTAGGTGCTAGTTGTAATGAGTTTTATGTTTTTATCAGAACAGATGTTTGACGTGTTTTCGTGCTGTTGTGTAATGTTTTATATCAGTCCAGCATAACCCAGTTCATTTGCACTCTGTTTACGAGCGTCTAATTACGCGTTCCTGTCAGTTGCATGTTTGCGTGTTGTGTCGTGTTTGTCACATCCGTCCAGTGGTCAGTAAACATCCGTCTGTCCAGAACACATCTGCACTGCAGCTTCTGTCAGCAGATGAGCGTCCGTCAGAAGAACAGAAAAAAAACACAACACATTAAACACTGCTTCATTAATATACTGTAATAGTTTTTGTTAATATTTTGAATTAGACTTTATACTTTCTTTTCTATTTAACCTTAAAGGTTTAATAATTTAGTTGTGTTTTTGTATTTTTGTTAATTTTTTAAGGAAGTTTTTAAAAATGTTTATTTCTTATAAATTTGTTATTATTATATAATGTTTTTATTTATTATTTACGTAGTTTCTACTGTTTTCTTCCTCTCCTGCATTTAGACGTTCTGCACCATCCTGTCTAAATAAAACTTTAAAAATATTTTTATGAAACAAAATAAAAAAAAGCGAGACAAAAGCACCCAAAATGACTAAAAAAATCAGTTGTTGTGGATATTTATAAAACTAAAACTGAAATAAAATAAACTGTTTAAAATATTTTTAAGAAACAACCTAAAAGAACAACAAAAGTACAAAAAAAATTAACTTAATTGAAAACTGATAATATAAGCAAATTCAAAAAATTTATAAAAACTATACTATGCTATTTTGCTTCAGTTGTTGTGGATATTTATAAAACTAAAACTGAAAAAAAACCGACTTAAAATATTTTTAAGAAACGGCCTAAAGGAACAACAAAGGCATAAGAAATGCTACAAAAATTAAACTAAATTGAAAACTGATAAAATAAGCTAATTAAAAAAATTAATAAAAACCACACTATACTATTTTGCTTCAGTTGTTGTGGATATTTATAAAACTAAAACCGAAATAAAATAAAATATTTAAAATTATTTAAAGATTTTTAACAACCTAAAGGAACAACAAAAGCACAAAATTGCTAAAAAAAAATTAAACTAAATTGAAAACTGATCATATAAGCAAATTCAAAAAATTAATAAAAACTACATGCTATTTTGCTTTAGTTGTTGTGCATACTTCTAAAATTAAATCTGAAATAAAAATATAAACTGCTTAGAAATATTTTTAAGAAACATGACAAAAGCACATCAAATTTCTAAAAAATAAAAAAAGCTATACTAAACATAATAGTAGATAAATACTAGGGCTGGTAAATGATTAATTGTGATTTAATTGCATACAAAATAAAAGTTTGTTAAATGTGTTAATTATGTGTTTGTACTGTGTGTAATTATTATGTATATATAAATACACACAAATGAATGTATATATTTAAGAGAAATGTTATGTACAAAATATTTGTGTTTATGTATAATATAAATTATATAAAAAATTATAATAAATACTTGTAAATATTTCTTAAATATATACATGAATCTGTGTGTAACTACACGGATATATTAGGCAAACTCAGACTTTTATTTTGCATCGATTAATCGCAATTAATCGTTTGACAGCCCTAAATGAAATATTCTGTTCGTTTTGATTGATCATCGAGTTGACAGGAAGTGCTGTATGACATTGCTCAGGATGGATGACATCATCAGTTCCGCCGAACCACACGCATCTGAAGGCGCAGCACGCCGTCCGTTTGGCACGAGAGCCCCGATCGCATCTGCCGTTTTACAGGACTGTGTTTAACAGCGAGAGACAGCGAGAGGAGCGTTTGTGTGTTTGTAGCCGGATGAAAGGAAAATGAAAATCACGCTCTCGTTTGATTGAGAGATCAAGGCGAAAGCGATTAATGAGCGGCCCGCTCGTAAAGCATGATGGGTAAACCACCGTCCTGCTCTTCCCGCCAGCGTTTAACGGCCGCTCTCGCTCATGCTTCAGGCATGTGGAGTGTGTGTGTGTGTGTGTGGGGTTCAGATCGAACACAAACACGGGCCTTGATGTGCTGCCCGACTCCGTCTCACATTCTTCTGCTCAATTACAGGCTCTTCAGCATCTCCTGCGTGCTTTTCAGGTTTTATCTCTTATAAAATGATTTTGGATCTGAGTCGGGGTTATTATTTACCGCACGCTTGTGAGGCTTTGAAACACAGTCAAGAGTTTTAAGAGCGTTTGGATCGGACTCTCATTTCTTTTATGTTGTCTTTTCATGTCGATAACTGCATTATTATTGTGGTGTTGTTGACTTCTGATTTCCATAACTATGCAGAAAGTCAACTGAATAGCTGGGAACTTTATTTTTTACTAAATGCACCAAAAGCCAAACATTCGTTTGATGTTTGGTGAAGATGCAAATTCAGATTAAATTGACTAATTGAAAATATAAGAACTAAAGTAAAATAATCTAAAATGAAAACTAACAATTTATAAAATTAAAAGCTAAATTCCAAAAATAAATAAATAAAATATATTAGTATATAAATCACTATTTTGCTATAAATGGTAAATATACACTAAGTTTTGCATCGGTATGATTTTTTTGTTAAATAAATTATTATTTTTATTCATCAAGGACGCATTAAATTGATCAAAAGTGTCAGTAAAGATGTTTATAATGTTACAAAAGATTTCTGTTTCAAATAAATGCTGTTCTTTTGAACATTCTGTTCATCTGTGAATCCTAAAAAATAAAATGCATGACGGTTTCCACAAAAATATTGTGCAGCGCAACTGTTTTCAGTATTGCTAATAATCATATTAGCAATGATGTTGAGCAGCAAATCAGCAAATTAGAATGATTTCTGAGGATCATGTGACACTGAAGACTGGAGTAATGATGCTAAAAATTCAGCTTTGATTGCAGAAATATATTACATTTTAACAGATATTCACATTGAAAACAGCTGTTTTAAATTTATAATAATATTTAAAATTTTTTTAAAGCATTTTTGATTAAATAAATCTAGAATTGGTGAGCGGAAGATGCTAATGTGTCTTAATAATAGTTTTTAATAATAAATTCTCGTGTCTGTGTTTGGTTCAGGTGCGGATCGCGCTGCAAATGGAGGACGGCTCTCGTCTTCAAGGCTCTTTCTCGAGTGGACAGACGTTATGGGATCTCCTGACCCACTTTCCTCAAACCAGGTGTGTGTTGTGTGAGTGAAAGCTGCAGCTGATTCATGTTTGAGTATGTGGTTTATACGTGAAATGTGTGTGTTCTTTCTGTCTCTATTGATTGAAGTAAAACACATTCCTCTCCAGGAGAATCGAGTTCCCCGCTGCGGTTTTTAAATGCAGCCAGATCGTGTGAACTGTGAGACTCACGGGACGTTTTACGAGCGCTCAGCGCCAAACGCTTTAACCCTCATAACGCGTTCGGGTCCGTTTTGACCCGGCAGAAACGCGTAAACATTTCTACAAAAATCTGTAGTTCATAGTATATACAGTATATCTGACACATGTGTTTGTGTGGCTATGTGTCGTCCAGCGCACGCACAGATCAGTGTCCGGCCCCTGTGTTTGTTTGTTCTCGCCTGACAGATATTGTGATGTGTTTCCTCCTCGCAGGACGTCTGATCTGGATGCGTCTGGACCCACACCAGTGTGTGTTTACATGAGAGACGAGGTGAGACCAGCGCTTGATCTCTGTGCCTCAACATCACATCAGAATGACTTCATTTACTGGCTTATTGACAGATTCACAAAGAATCTCTGAATAAGTCAGTAACTACAAAAATAAAATCGAAATACTACGAGAATAAAGTCGAAATACTTCGAGAATAAAGTCAGAATCCTACGAGAGGAAAGTCGGGATACTACGAGAGGAAAGTAGAAATACTACGCGAATAAAGTGTAAATACTTCGAGAGGAAAGTCGAAATACTTCAAGAGTAAAGTCTGAATACTTTGAGAGGAAAGTTTAAATACTACACGAATAAAGTCAAAATGCTACGAGAGGAAAGTCGGAATACTACGTGAATAAACTCGGAATAGTGCGCGAATAAAGTTGAAATACTTCAAGAGGAAAGTATGAATACTTTGAGAGTACAGTCGAAATACTATGAGAGTAAAGTCGAAATGCTACGAGAGGAAAGTCGGAATACTATGTGAATAAAGTTGGAATAGTACGCGAATAAAGTCGAAATACTATAAGAGTGAAGTCGAAATACTACGAGAGTAAAGTCAAAATATTTAGAGAATAAAGTCGAAATACTTCAAGAGTAAAGTCTGAATACTTTGAGAGGAAAGTTTAAATACTATGCGAATTAAGTCGAAATGCTACGAGAGGAAAGTCGGAATGCTACGAGAGAAAAGTCGGAATACTACGTGAATAAACTCGGAATAGTGCGCAAATAAAGTCGAAATACTTCAAGAGTAAAGTATGAATACTTTGAGAGTACAGTTGAAATACTATGAGAGTAAAGTCGAAATGCTACGAGAGGAAAGTCGGAATACTACGTGAATAAAGTTGGAATAGTACGCGAATAAAGTCGAAATACTATGAAAGTGAAGTCGAAATACTACGAGAGTAAAGTCAAAATATTTAGAGAATAAAGTCGAAATACTACGAGAGTAAAGTCAAAATATTTAGAGAATAAAGTCGAAATACTACGAGAGTAAAGTCAAAATATTTAGAGAATAAAGTCAAAATACTACGAGAGGAAAGTTGGAATACTACGCGAATAATGTCGAAATACTACGAGAATAAAGTCAAAATATTTAGAGAATAAAGTCGAAATACTATGCGAATAAAGTCGGAATAGTACGCAAATAAAGTCGGAATACTTGGTGAGGAAAGTTGGAATACTTCGCGAGTAAAGTCGAGAGTAAAGTCGGAATGCTACGAGAGTAAAGTCGGAATGCTACGAGAGGAAAGCCGGAATACTGCGCGAATAAAGTCAAAATATATTTTCAAAGTAAAGTCGAAATATTTAGAGAATAAAGTCGAAATACTACGAGAGGAAAGTCGGAATACTACGCGAATAATGTCGAAATACTACGAGAATAAAGTCAAAATATTTAGAGAATAAATTTAAAATACTATGCGAATAAAGTCGGAATAGTACGCAAATAAAGTCGGAATACTTCGTGAGGAAAGTTGGAATACTTCGCGAGTAAAGTCGAGAGTAAAGTCGGAATGCTACGAGAGGAAAGCCGGAATACTGCGCGAATAAAGTCAAAATATATTTTCAAAGTAAAGTTGAAATATTTCAGAATAAAGTCGAAATTACGAGAATCACGTATCTTAAGAATCATTTGACTTATTCACAAATTCACAGATTCTTTAATTAAGAAAGAAGTTAAGATAAATTTCAGGAACAGGATTTCTGCGGGTCTTTAAAAGTCTTAAATTCATGAAGTAAATATGTAAATGTGACTGAACACAACATGAATGTTTTGTGAATCCCTTTTTTTCGTGGACGGTGACGCATCCCATGGATCTGTCAAATTGTGGAATTAAATTGCTGTTTCACGTCTTGTTGTGTAGGTGAGCGGTGAGGATGCACTGAAGAAGACGACTCTGAAGTCTCTGGGTCTCACAGGAGGAAGTGCCATTATACGGTGAGCTATTTGTCTCAGTGGTGATGAGACATCGCTGTCACATGATTATGATGATAATAACGATTTCTGTTCATTAGTTACGTGCTGAAAGGCCCCAGCTCCTCATGTCCTGCTGCATCCGTGGATGCGGTCGCTGCGCCAACGGATGCTGTTGCCAAGACAACCGTATCACAGCCACCTCCAGAACCACCCGTGGAGCCCGCCCCCATTCCCATGGAAACCCCAGCTCCTCCCACTGAGGTCGTCGCCCCGGTGAACCATCATCCTGTCAAACAGGAAGAGGAGGAGCCAAACGCAAGTCGAGAACAGGCGGTGCGGCCCAAAACGAGAGCCGCTGGTGACCAGCCGCAGCGGTCCAAACTAATGCCGCAAGAGGATGACGAGCAGCCCGGGACATCCAAACAGTGCCATGGCTCCGCCCCCTCAGCCACGCCCACTAACTTCGTGCCATTTTCTGGAAGCGGACAGCGTCTGGGAGGAACTGGGACAGCTGGACTGAAGACGTCCACGTCATGGTCGTCATGTGTGTCCGGGAGCCCGCCGAAAGCCAAAAAACCCAAACCCAGCCATGAAATCAAGGTCTGTGCTTCCTATTTATACATTTTATCACAGGAATAAATTACATTTTAAAACACACTGGTGACCAAGAGTTTGTAATCATTATGATTTTAAGAAGTTTTAAAAATAAGTCGTAAGTTGTAATATTTTGAGAGTATATTCTAGTCTATTGTGCATGCAAATGGCCCAGATTGAGAGCATCGGGAGAAATTCCAAAGTCTCAGCTTTCAAAATCTGTCCGTTTTATATATTAAATATTTATATATTTAATATTCTCATAGTATTCCGACTTTATTCTCGTAGTATTTCAACTTTATTCTCGTAATATTTTGACTATATTCTCAAAATATTACAACCTTAATCGTAATCTTAGATTTTTTTTTAACGTGGCAATAAAACGTCGTCATACTCGTCTGCTCAGCAAGGCTGCGTCTATTTAATAAAAAAATACAGTAAAAATTATGAAATATTATTGGAAATTAAAACAGCTGTTTTTTGTGTGAATATCTATTAAAATGTAATTGATTTCTGTGATGCGCAGCTGAATTTTCAGCATCATTACTCCAGTCTTCAGTGTCACATGATCCTTCAGAAATCATTCTAATATGCTGATTTGCTGCTCAACAAACATTTCTGATTATTAGCAGTGTTGAAAACATTTGTGCTGCACAATATTTTTGTAGAAACAGTGCTATGTTTTATTTTTCAGGATTCACAGATGAATCAGTGATTGCTGAAGAATGATTTCTGAAGGATCATGTGACACTGGAGTAATGATGCTGAAAATTCAGCTTTGATCACAGAAATAAATTACATTTTAACATACAATCACATAGAAAAAAGTTAGTGTAAACGATAATAATATTTCACAATTTTTACTGTATTTCTCGTCAAATAAGTGCAGCTGTTGAGCAGTTTCAGAAACAAAATCCTGATCATTCCAAACTTTCAAAGGTCTTTTTCATGGAAAATCTGCATCTTGTCACACGTTGTGTTTTGATCTGCAGGTCTTTCATGTGTGTTTGTTTGCGAGTGTGTCGTTCTGCCGTGCTGTTGATTTATCTGAGACGGACAGTGTGTTTTTGTTGTGTCTGAATTCAATCACGCATCGCCACGTTTAGATCCGATCACACAAACAGCAGTCGTCTGGTGTTTCACACACACAGATCTGTCTCTGTCCCAGACTGAAGTGTTTGTGAATGTGTTTCTTCAGCGATCGGTCAGTGCCAAACAAGCATCGAAGGACGAAGAGGAAACAGACGAATATCTGGAGGTAAAAACGGGACCGTACAATCATACATCAGTGTATAGCCATTGACTTTCTTATGATATTGCATTAACCCTGCATTTTTTAACTTATTTATGTATGTAATATGACCTAGACCTTATTTCATAATTTACAATTAAGCATAATCTCTATCAGTAGACACTTTATGTTATCGGTAAAAGATATTTATACAAATATTATACAAATTATATTAATTTTCTACAGTTCAGCTAATAATGAATCAAGAGATGGACACTGATTCCAAAAAGTGACTCACTCTTGATGAATCAGTGAATCGTGGTGTGTATCGTGTGTGTTTGCGCAGCCGGTCGACAGGGATCCGCTGATCTTCCATCTGGACGCCGGAGCCCGTCAACATGACGACCAAGAACTTCCTGACGAATTTTTTGAGGTCACCGTTGACGACATTCGGAAGAGATTCGCGCAGCTGAAGAGCGAGAGGTGAGAACATACGACACGCTTTTGATTGGACGAGAGCACGTGATTAACATGTGAAGTGACCAATCACAGTTCACTTTCGCTGTCACAGTGGAGTTATTGTTAATGAGAACTATTAATTATTTAAATGAAAACTATTAAATATTAATTAATTTCATTAACTGAGGTAAAGCTTAAACTTAAAATCTTGCCTTGTCAACTAACTAAAATAAAAATAGTAAAGCTAAATATTATTTATATATATATATATATATGTGTGTGTGTGTGTGTGTGTGTATATAATAAAAAAGGCAAAGGGAAATGGCAAAGTTACTAAAACAAAAACAAAAATGACCCCAAAAAATTTAAATATTAAATAAAAACTAATTTCAAATATTAATAAAATATTAATACATATGAATTAATAAATAATACTAAAAATAAGCAAATACTAAAAAAGGATTGAATCTAAAAAAAAAAAAAATCACATTTATTTTATATTTTATTATTTAGAATATATATTCTAGTTTAATAAATAATATAACAATAATAAATATTATTAATATATAATAATAATAATAATAATAATAATAAAATATAAATATTAGTTTAAATTACTAGTGCTAAAAAACAACAATTAAATAACCTACAACTTTATGAATTTAAAATATTAATAAATACAAAAAAAACATTTTCATCACTGGAAATAAAATATATATTATCTACAATATATAAAATAAAATATCTAAAATAAATGTGCAATTTTTAAAAAATATTTCAAAATTATATTTTACTATTATAATTGATAATATAGTTTTTATAAATATGTTCGTTACTAGTACTAAAATAACTAATAACTAAAACTAAATAATCTAAAAAAAAAAAAAAGTAATAAAAATTACACAATTACTAAACTAATGCATATACTAAAATAGAAATGCATATAGAAAATATTTAATTAAATCTAAATTTAATTAAATCTAATTCCAAATATTAACCGAGATAGTGCATATTAGTATCTCTGATACTAAAATAACGCTGTCCAGAATAAACTTCTGCTAAGGATGATCAGTGTTTATATTTTGTCTTCTGGAAAGCATGTAAATCTCTTATGTCGTGACCTTTGCCCTCTGACTCCTCAGACAGAGCTTCATTTCTGAGCATCAATTATTGTGACTAAATTACTGTTCTAACGTATCTAATTAAAACCCGCAGCAGACGCAGACAGACTGTCTCTCTCTTTCTCTGTCTGTCTCTTCTATTTCTGTCTTCCTTCAGTGAAGGTCTGAGTTTATGAGTTAATGAGTTTTTAATGAGCGCAGCACGTGTGTGTTCGGCATGCGTGTGTCGTGGTTTTTCTGTGTTACCGCAGCAGACGTGCGTCTGGGACGCTAGACTGAAAATATCAGTCATTTCACATCTCAGTTTAGGAAATTCGGTATTGAAATAAATGTTTTACATTGTGGAATAAACATATTTTTTGACATAGTAAATAAAGCGGATATTTCAAGTAACTATTTCAGTCGTTCTACTCTCATTTGTCGCTTCTTTGTAATCAAGTTTCTGAATTAAATTAATTTTGAAGCAATTTCTGAGAGAAAAGTAAATCCAGACTAAGATTTCAAGATTTCAGTCCTACACAAAAACGTTTGTGTTCTTTTCTTTTAATGCTGTGTTATTTAAAAGTGGAGGAACAGACAAACCGAATCAATTGAGTGAGTCATTTACGCTGGAACCGCTCCAATTGATTCAGACTTGTGACTTTGATCATTCAGTTCAAGCGATTCACTAGCGAAAACCAGATCTAAAAAAACATTCATTTTCAAATTTCGACATCGCTTGTAATGATTTAAAAAAAAACACATAGTGATGGGTGAAACTGAGCTTTTTGAAATTTTGAATCAGTTAAATCATTGCGACGCAAAATGATTCACTGTTTTGAAGCGCTCCAATTGAAA
>JAHKKF010501552.1:0-19179 GCA_019740295.1 Labeo calbasu
TGCGATTTTCCGAATGCATCGCATTTCTCTCTTGAATCAATTCTGAGCTTAGTTTTTAACAGCAAACGGCACTGCGTGCTTTAGAAACAGCTATACTCATCTCGCTTCCAGTTTCTTACGCACACACCACTTAAAATTAAAATAATCATTCACAAAGTTTGAAAAGATTGAAGCAAATTACAAGTGTTCACATTGGCTGTTTACATTAATCTTGCGTCATAAAAGCATTAAAAAGTTCAGGTGCAAGTACACTCTGAGTAACATTTTAGACATGTTTTTGAACAAACTGGTTGAGTAAATGATTCAATGACTCACACATAAAGGCAGTCACTTGTTGCCACCTACTGGTGTACCGCTGGAACCTGTAGTAATAGTCATTGAAAAATACGCACCACTAATGCACAGACTAACAGTGTGTCCAGAACTGCCAAAAAACAAATGGAATGAAAAAAACTAAAACTGGTGTATGAAGGTTAAATATCCTAAGATTAGTTTTGGCACATCATGTGCATGTTTAGCTTTGTGTTTGAAGTTACTGCTGTACTATGTACTAAATGTGCATTACCGTTTGAAGGTGGTTATTGTTCTTTTACCAGCTGCAGCTGTTGTGGATTTGACTTTAAAGCCGGAGACAGACTATGACGTATTGCAGCAATATGTATGAACTGAAGAGCACAGTTGGTGTCTAGCATTGAAACACTACACCGTTACAACCCAGATGCGGGTTTAACCTACTGAGGAGCGGTGATGTATAGCAGTAATATGCCAGTGAAAGAAGACAGCTGGCTAAGGGTTACAGCTGATGACTGACCAGGCTGTCTGTGGCTCCAACCCAAGGGAGTGCTTCAGTAAAATGCTGGCTGACTGTAATTGAATAACATTGATTGGAGTGGAGGCCAGAGGGGCCTGCTTCATGTATATTTCACCTTAGAGAGAGAGAGAGAGAGAGGCAGGGTAAGAAGAGAGGCTGTAGGGCAGCTGCTGTCAATGGCATTTGTAACTATGCCAACCACTGATTCACTGTGACAGAGTGAAGGAGAGAGAGAGAGAAAAGTGTAAGTGTAAAGAGAAAAAGTACTACTAAGAAAGATGCCCCAGATTACCAGGCATTCACCTTAATGGCAAAGGATAAAAGCTTTGATTTAATTACTGTAGAAGTTGAACATGCTATATATTTATTCGCTCAGTGCCTTCAAGTGCATATGCAAGGGCTTAAAATGAATATATTTATCATTTCCCCTTCGTGGTGTCATTTTGTGGGTTAAAGCAATATTGGTGTTTTATTCCCTCTCTAGAGCCTCTTTTCTCTGCTCTTTTAGTTGCTTGTCGCTTGACTGAGCAGATAGGTCAAATTTTAGACACCTGGTTCAAGAACCCAGAAGAGAGCCAGAGTGTGTGAGAGAGATGGGGTTGGCTGATGTTGTGCCCATATTTTCCACAGTGAATAATTGAAAGCCTTTTGAAAAATGCAAAACCCAATTCCAGTATGCAGTCTCAGATCTCTCCTGAAGTTCCTTTCCTTATGTTATGGATTAATGATGGTCCTTGGCTCCAGTGGGACAATTTGTTTGTTGTAACACACCTAGGGCACTAAATGGCTAAGCGCCACTTCTTCCTCAGTTTTTTCCCCTGTTTCTAATTTTAAAGAGGTCATGAACTGCCTTTGTTTTTATTTTGTACTGTTTTCTGAGGTCCACTTATAATGTTTTCAAGATTTCTACATCAAAAAACATCAGAATTTAGAAGTAATAGTCTATTTTCTGTCCTGTTTTGACCCCCCTCATCAGAATGCTCCATTTGAATAGGTGTGGTGGATCGTGGACTGTGACGTAAATGCCCACTGCTATGACTGGCTAACAGTTGTGTATGTTTGACAGCATACATCGTTCATAGATGGACACTGCTGTGATTTAGGTTAAAAACGTATAAATACTCAGTACATGTCAAACGATCTGTAATAACAGGCAAAGCAATAGTGACCAAATAATAAAAATAGTTACACTTGCGTGGTGCGACGTTACTGTCAGATCCAATATAGATGGCACATCAATGTCTTTTAGTTTCAATCTTTCTGAAAATCCTGTGTCAAATGGTGCCTTGTTTGTAAACGAATCCGCAGTAAAAAGAAGTGAATGAAGGACCAAGTTGTTACTGACGCGGTCTGGAACGTCATTAAAAATAAAGTTCATCCACTCTTTCCAAATGTTAGGATCATAAGGACGGCAATGCAAAGACTATTTTTTCACAACTTAGCACTGCACAGCATCTCTATGTCGCCGAAGCCATCTTTATTGTTAGGGTTCTGCGTAGACCTGTGTTTGCCTCTCTCAATATTTACCTACATGCACAAATCAGTAGGTGGGGCTAAACAGGTTAGGTTGTGGCGGTGTGGTGGTGTTTAGCCATACTATTATGTCATAAAGCGGGACATTCCACAACCTGTTGTTTTGGCAGATTAGCTTTAGTATAAGCTGTTTTTAGGCGAACAAGTAATTTTTGAGTTCTGAAACTTACAAGATGTTTTTATAGTACAATGACCTCTTACATGTCAAAAGTTTTGATTTCTCAGTCCATGACCCCTTTAAAGCGCATCTCAAATATTTTTGTTTGTTTGTTTATTGTTTTAGAAATTTGCATGAAGTAAAGCTTGCTATCTGAAGAACTAAAGGTGAAGGAAATTAATTGGGAAAATTGGGAAAAGGGATAGTTAGGTATGTTGCTATAGTCAGTGTTACCGATGTTACTCGGTGTTAAGCCGCAACACCAGTTTTGTCACTTGCCCACCACGGCACCGCCCCCACCGTCGTTTTGATTTTTATATAGTAATAAAAATAATTTCGTTCAGTTAGAGAACAGACAGTACAATTAAAAAGTGAACGCAGCTGCTCAGTGCTGTGTGCCGAACAGTCACATCACAGATCCGCGGCAGGTTTAATGTATCACATGAGGAGAGCGAGTCGAGCTGACGAGTGAGGTGAGAAAGGCAAGACGTTAGCGAAAGATTTAGTTTTCAAAATGAAATACAAAAGCACCTGTTTTGGGGGATTTTGAAAGGCCCGTTTATCTAAAACGTGATTTTGGAAGCTCATTGGAAGAACGTTTCTTATTTATTTGTTTCCACCATGTTTGCTGAATTGCCTCAAAAGTGAAAGTAAAATGTGCATGGGCATTTACAAGCTATTTAAAAAAGAAGTGTGGAAAAGAGGGAAAACTCGATAAACCGGTGGGAAAATTTCCTCACTGTCACATCCCTAGGGATAGTTCACTCAAAAATGGACATTGTATCATCATTTACTCACCCTCATGTACAGTAGTCAACATTTGAAGTAGTTTGTCAAAGTTGTCCTATAACAAGAATAGGTGTTGTTTTGGTTTTAGGACAAAGGACAAAGGTTTTGATCCAC
This sequence comes from Labeo calbasu, assembly GCA_019740295.1. Lineage (NCBI taxonomy): Eukaryota > Metazoa > Chordata > Actinopteri > Cypriniformes > Cyprinidae > Labeo > Labeo calbasu. The sequence goes on from JAHKKF010501552.1 coordinate 3,405, forward strand.
TTCAAATGTTGACTACTGTGTATCCAAACCTGCGTGACTTGATACCTGTGAAACAAAGAATAATATGTATTTTTCAGAAAAAAAGGAGCTGATTGAATGATGCCAGAACGGTTTTGGATCTGTCCCTTTAAAGAAGACATTTGCCAATCTGTGTTTCAGGATGGAATTCAGCTCATCTAAAATGAACAAATAACATTAGCATGTCAAATTTCAGCAGACACATTTCAATCAACTTGATCTCATAAAGTGCTCTTGAGAAATAATGCCATTCTGGATCATTTAACTTTGTCACGCTTCTGTAATTTTGCAAGACTGCTTAAACGTTTACACTTAAATAAATGTTGGTATTGCAATCAAATTGCAATCACCCCTCAACCACACAAAATCACTTAAAAAGGGCCCAGAGTTCTTTTACTCGAAGCAGACTGTGAATAGAAACAATACTATTGATTTTGGCCAATTAAGACCTGTTTCAGAATGGAACCGCATGACCAGAATTCAAATGCACCACTATTGGAGCACAATGAATCCAGCAGACACAGAGCGAACAATCTGCTGGAGTGTTAATATGCCTTTTCTTTTCTTTTCTTGCTTATTTCACAGATTTCGTGTCTTTCCATCCATCCATTTATACTGTTACCTATCCCATTCTTCTGTCTTATACATAGACACTCAGTCAGCCTGCTGATAATGCACTCAGGGATTGTGGCTGTAGGCAGAGACACAAATGTCCTGCAGCTGTGTCATGGCTGATAGGGGTCCTGTGCCTGCTGTCAGAGACAGATGGATAGTCCCGTCTTAAGTTCTGATAGTGCTGTTATCAGTACTGGGGACCCGAGTGTCCTGTCACACAGTATGATAGACAAAGACAGGACCTATCCAGCCAGTAAAATTTAAGACCTAAAAAGGAACAGAAAATGCTTTACTTGCAGCTTTCTGTTTAATCTTCTTACTCTGTTGTTCCTGTTGCTGCTTGTGTGCTGATTTAGATGATCTTATAATCCACATTTAAAACTTCCACTCTCTCCAGGGGAACTTTCAGCAGCTGCAGTTCACAGCGATGACTTCATTGTCTTATGTAAGCCTTTGTGGAAAGATGACCTCACCGTTAAAATTTTAATTCACAACTAACTAAAAGATGTTCGTATTTGACCCATATTTCATATTTTAAGAGCTCATATTTGACCCTAAATCAAGAGACGGGAAATACATTGCAGTTCTAGACAAGAGGCGTATTCAGTGCCATCTCTCAAATCTGATCAAAAAATTAAATAGCAAACATGGAAACAATCACTCGGCTATTACAAAATGCGATTGCTTGTTTTCAGATGTCATCATGAACCTCCGAACATCTAAGGTTGGTAAATGGGTAAATTCAACTGGAAATTGTCTGTAAAGCCATGTAAACATTTACACTCTCCTCTATATGAGGGCTTCTCTGAGATTAAATATTTGCTTTCATTTCATCAGAATAGTCTAAGCCTTCTGGGGAAATTGGTACTTTTCAGAAGTGTTTGTGTGTGGATATAGAAAGATATTTTAGGAAGGAAGAGAACATAGGGATGAAACAGGATTAGAAGTCTCTATAATAGTCCGTTTTTCCTTAACTTTCTTAAACTTTATTTAAACTAAGACTTTCTGAGTTCGGTCATTGATCATAATAAGCTGGAATTTGTTTGCATGCATTATGTGTTTTCGTGACAAATAGTGATAAATCTAGAGTTTCCAGAAAACAACTCATTTAACTGGGTTATGAGGAGACAGACCAGACCACATTTTCCATCATGCTCTGTGGAATTATAAAATGTACAGATGCAGCATCAGTTATACAACTAATGTGCATCATTAGAAAATCTTCCTGCCTTTTTGAGAAGTGAAAAAGACAGAGAAGTATGAAACTGTCTAGCAAATCTATTTAATTCTGAACAAAATCATTTGTACGCACAATAATTTTTTAAATTTCCAGGATGACTTCAATGAAGCTGATATAAGACGTGCACTGTTTATACTGTATATGTAGCGTGAATGTATTACTCAGAAAGCCTCTTAGGCAGTTTTCTGTGCCTAAAAGTATTTTTTATATAGAAGCTGCATGTGCAGTAGAGATACGTAGTTTGTATTAGTCCAGAACTACACAGAAGTAATTAAGGATGCTCTTTAAGCATGTTACTTTATCCTTATCTTCCCTATTCCATCCTATAATTCTCAGAGCAAACAGGTGTTGTGTAACCGACCTCTCACAGAGGGAGTTCAGTGCCTCTAAACTGCTGTTAGTGGGACATAAGTGCAAAATAGCCTTAGAATTTGGTCTCCGAAGCACATTAAAGCTACTCAGTGCTTCAGGGACTTTGCTAGCTTTTCACTTAAGTTCTTATGAATGAATTCAGCTGGGGGCATGAGCTTGTACCCTTCATCTTTGTGCCTAAATTAATGCGACCCACTTTCACTTTATCGGGAAGAACAACATGGTGACAAACTCCCCCGTCCTGACCCAGCCATTGCCACAGCACCCGCCTGTTTGCGGCTAAGCTACCAAAACTGAGGGGCTTAATGTTGATTCTGTATTTTAAGGCAAACCAGAAGCGCTAATTTTAGGATGGATTCATTAATTGTTCATGCTTTCATTTCTAAATCTAAATCTGTCCCTACACAGTTCATGTTCCATCAGCAGCAGAAGCTCAAAATAAACTTTTCATTTCAAAGCAACTAAATATAATCACCATGGATTTATATTCAGTACTTTTCTGTGGTTGTCTTATGTAAGCAAACGTGAAAGCTTTCAGCTTTTATGTCTTTCTTCACACACAATTGTGATGTTAATTATTTGTACCTGCTGAGAAAACTGAAACTGTCATTTGCATTGAATTTACTTCACTTTAATCTCTACATGAGGTTCTAATCTCCTTGTGTGGTATCTTTCTGCTTTTCCCTGTTTTTGTCTTTCTTTGCAGGATGTGCAAATTGTGAGTACAGACGAGAATCAGGTATTCTTGGCTCTGCAGGAGTGGTATCAGACGGACACGTACAACCTCTACCAGTCAGATCCACAAGGTGTCTTTTACTCCATCGTGTTGGAGAACGTCCGCAGCACAAAGCAGCCTGAAGAGAATGTCCTCATCGACATCCTAGAGGTCAGCATTTAAACCCACACAGTACCTGTGTAAAACAAAGCAGTGTGGGCTTCACATCCTACCACATCCTTCAAAAACACATAAAAATAGGGGTGGGACTGCTTGTGATCTTGCAACTCTGCCTTCACACATTCATTATTTATCACCAGTGGTGTGCTTAAATAAATGAGTGATTCTAGAAAGCTGATGTTCCTGTGCTACTGAAACAAATTTGATCTAACACATTGGACTGTTTCTGTGACAGGTGTGACTTTGCAATAGTTTGACTTTCTAGTACAATTTTATGGCTTCTTACAGGATGTGAGAGATACTGAGGACTATAACATCATTTGGTTGTGTGTGTGTGTTTCAGGTTCGTGGCATCAAGGGCGTATTCTTAGCCAATCAAAAATTAGATGGAAAAGTGATGACTCTCATCACCTACAACAAAGGCAGAGACTGGGAACCGTTGGCTCCTCCCACAACTGATATGAATGGCAAACCTGTCAGCTGCAAGCAGGTAAATATGCTTGCTCATTGCTAATTTCAGCTTCCAATGTAACAGCAATGTTACATTAACTTTGGTCTAGCATTTACATCCATTTTATTTGTATAGGTCTGAGTTTGAGAAAATCCTTTCTGGGGACAATGAAAGTTAAGCAGAATAATGACTGCTTTTGGTTTGTTTGGTTCGTTAGATATTTTTTAGAATTTTTTTTAAGACAGCAGCTAATGGCTCTAAGTGCAAACAGCGACAGATGCTATTTACACTAGTGAAAATAGCAATAGATTTTATTTACACCATGTAAAAATAGCAGTATTTTCTTTGCAACATATAGTAGTTGTGCTATTTATACTCTTGTGGCAGGTATTTGCACCTCAGTATTGTAGTATATTATTAAACAGTATGCAGTAATGATAATGATCATTTTTATAAAAATTATTAAATGGATTCCACCTCATTAGGACAATATAAGGCATCCTTACACCTACCCCTGGTTCTATCTGATAAACACCTTATTTTCCACTTTTCGATATTTCCTTAAGTTTTATTAAAAATAAATGCCTTTCCGATGTGATATGTGATGCGAAAAAGGAGAAGAATAATTTTGGCAAAAGGCGGGTTCGAACTTGGGTCGATCACGTCAAAAAAATCTGTGCTATACGCATATTACTACCTACCTGTTATTTAATAGTCTCGTGTAGCCAGACCTTTAGACTGACGGCAGAAGGTCTGGGAACTTTGGCCGCTTTGAATGACATATGACTGACAGGTAAAGCAACCAATCACGTTTAGTTTTGTGCCACATCATGTTTAGAGGTGTGAAAATGTTTCCATAAAAATAAAACCTCGTTCAGACTGTCAGCCCAGTTATATACTGTTACATACTGTTGAAAATCCAGCGTTTAGTTGATCCTGATAAGTGCTCATCTTCACAGTTGTAAATGTGACAACTTTCTTCTTCAATAATGGAGTTTTTGTAGGCATTAAACTGCCATAATTTTAAAAGAAAATATCTCCGTTTGCATTTTACTTTCAGCATCGAAACTTTACAACATTACACAGTAGCTAAAGGTAAAAAAGTAAAATCACAATCAACCACCCCTTTAACAGCCATCTTTTATGTTGTCTAGCCCAAGCATACATACATTAGTAGGCGGAACTAGTGTAAATAGCCAACAAGGCAGACACTTCGACAATGTAGTGCTTTTTATTCATTTCACATTTATTCAACAAACCTTATATTGTTACCAAAGATTTCTATTACAAATGCCATTATTTTGAACTTTCTATTTATCAAAAATTCCTGAAAAAAAGTATAACATTTCCACAAAAAATATTAAGCACTGTTAACTATTAACTATTAATTGTTTTCAATATTGATAACAATAAGAAATGTTTCTTGGGAAGCAAATTAGCATGTTATAAAGATTTCTGAAGGATCATGTGACACTGAAGACTGGAGTAATGACTGCTAAAAAAATCAACTTTGCCTTTTCAGGAATAAATTACATTTTAAAATGTATGGTGAAGCTGAAATGTTCTCTTCAGTTCATTGCATATACCATTAAAATCGTGACTTTATTTCATTATACATCTGTAGATATATCCAGCCCACACTCTGCTTTATTCCTGTTCAAGATGATTGTACCGCAACTGTCTCAGACGCAGACGTGAAGTCATTGACCCTTCGATCTGACTCATCTCCTGCTGTTTGCGGTTGTGGGTTGGTGGGCAGAGCAGGCGCTGGTTCTGCTGCTGTCTCATGACACAAAAAAGAAAAAACGATCTGAGTCATTAATCCACACAGACACACACGGCTAGAGATGATATGTATCATTATAAATGCCCGTTTTAAATACTGTGACCAGTAGCTGGCCATTAATTAAGACACACATATGGCTTCTGGCAAACATGAAACAAGATGAGACAAGATACAAATCACAAGTTGAAAAGACGTATATTGACTTCTCTCTCCTTTCCTGTCTGTCTAGCCAAGGTTTCTCACATCTTCATCTCTCAGCCCTCCATTTGACATGTCTTTTTTCTCATTGTTCTCTTCTGCTCCTCACTTATCAACACTCTCTCTTCCTGCCTTTCATTTTTTGTCATTTTTACTGCTCATCTTGCCATTTCTTCTCCTTTTTTATTGCCTCCCTGTTGAGGTTTTTGGCACCTTAAATATGCTTTATATTCATGCTCTGATCCATCTTTTATCCGGAACATTATGTAGTATGACTTGTGAAGTGGTTTTAAATTATGGGCTGCTTACTGTAGAACTTAGTCTGTTATTTGTGTGTGTTAATGCAAGGTTTTGTGTGTTTGTCAGTGAGCCTAGATTTTCTGCTAAGTGCACACCTTATGTAAAACACTGTTGGTACATCTATTGGATAATAATTGATGATTGCCAAAGTCAGAGAGAATATATATATATATATATATATTTTTTTTTTTTTTTTTTGTCTCTGCTCCTCTTTCTAGCCTGACTGTCACCTCCATCTCCACTTGCGATGGGCTGACAACCCGTACGTGTCTGGAACGGTCCACACTAAAGATTCTGCCCCAGGCCTCATCATGGGTGCAGGTCAGTCTCCATGACAACTGTTACACATCACTATTTCCCCATAGCGGTGAGGAGCCAAAAACCTGCACTCCTCAACTTTTCAATTACAAGAAATAATTATAGTTCAGATCTAAATCTGCACTACAGGAAGCTTAGGGAAATTGTGATAGTGTGTACAAAGCAGACTATTTCTTCACAAACAAAGAAAGGAATGCTAAGAAATATTTTTAGGAGAGAAAATTAAATGTGATGTACCTTTTTTTGGTGAGCGTTGTGCACTGCCATTGAGCCCACACTGAGGAACAAAAGGAGGGAGGCACAGATATATGAAATATTTGCTCTTTATTGCCACAGGGTTCATGGGGAATTGAGGAAGACAATACATTAATGTTCTTGAATCCAAGGCTAGAGCTATTGCCAGTTCACAAGGTCATCGAGTCTGTCTATTCCCTCAGGGTTACAGACATGTTACACACACACGCACGCAGACAGTGTCACAATGACTTGTTCACTCTTGATTTATTTCACTTACTAACAAATACCTGCGTAGTCTCCGGTTTTGAACACATTGGAGCTTGTTCTCGCAGACGGTGAGCATTGAGTCTCCATCAAAGTCCTGCTTTCTCTTACTATTATTGTGCACTTCCTCAGTAAAATGTTCAGCTCTGACTATTTCTCAGCCTTTGATCCATAATAGCCTCCAGTTTTTTCGCAGTTTCATTCTTTTTATACGCAACTCCCTCACGTCTACTCCTCCTTCTCTCTTAAAATTAAACAAAGTGAGGAAATTGCTGCTTCGCCTCAAGTTAAAAAGAAGAAAATTAAAGACGCTCTCTGCCTCTTTGTAATTTTGTGAGGATATTCTGTGTGAATCTTCTCTTCAGGTAACCTTGGGTCTCAGCTGGTTGAATATAAAGAGGAGATGTACATCACCTCAGACTGCGGCAAGACCTGGAGACAGGTGAGAACGAGCACAGGAAAGACACTAATGATCTGTGAACTTCTCTGTGTCAGAAAAATGCTTCGTTTGTAGCTGCTTCTGTGACTCGTCATGACTCTTTGGGTTTGCTCTTTGTATTTAACACCCACCTTTCCTACCAGACTTGGTTCGGTTTGCTCGTTGAATTCTGTTCCTCTCGTTCCCATTCTGCCCGATTTCATTTGACACCCTCTCATTTGCTGCCCTTTCACTGCTCAGCATGTGGCAGACTTATTTCTCTGATTAATGTCCTTTCAATGATTTTCAAGATTGTTGCTGCCTCTCATTTGCTCAGCTCTATTTTTCTAATGACATTAAATCTTGATTATGACAATTATGAAGATGAACTTCAAGAGTTGATTTCATTTGCTCACTGTAGGTTTTTGAAGAAGAGCATCACATTCTTTATCTGGATCATGGCGGTGTCATTGTGGCCATTAAGGACACCTCAATCCCTTTGAAAATACTCAAGTAAGATCTGTTTTTTTGTATTGTAATATCTGGACATCATTTGCAGCTCAAAAACTCAACAAAACACAAATGTACCCAGTTGCTGACATGACAAAGACTGACAGTAGAACTTCAAACTGAGTAGTAAACAGGGTCAGGCTACTATGAAAAACAGAAATTCAAGACTTCCCTCCCTAGCTTTTGCTGACCTGATTGTGCTGGTAATCCTTTGAGTGAGTGCTTTAAGAAGCTCATTTGGCTTTGGAGGGCTCTTCAGACCACCCCGAGTTCCAGAGCAATCTAAATCTCTTCCTTCGCACTCAGACAACTCTTTACCCTTATAAAATGAATTGATTCGCATACTAGATATAGAGTTCACCTTACTTCACAAATGGGTGTAAAGTGGAGACCCATGAAGATCAAAGAGAAAATCATTACCAACTCTCACATAAGCCTTGAAGCCTTTCATCAGCATTGAGTCTTGGCAGTACAAACATTGCTTCTGTCAGGATAAGACTAAGAGCTTGTAGTGCTTATGCTGGCTTGTAGCCTACAAACTCTCATGTTCGCACTGTGAAAATCAACATAGGCATAATGATTTTTCCACTAACAGTATGCTCAGAATTTTTATAAAGAATGAAATGTATGATATATCGCATATATGATTCATTTTAGATGATTTTTTTGAAACGTGTAAGCCATGGTCACCTATAATAATCACCTTATTATTATAATCACCTTACTGTGTTGTCTTTAATGTGAAATACTTACTTTTACCCAGTTTGCTTGAATCAATATTTTAAACTGTTGTTAACAACAATACTGTTTAAAATTGTATCTAAATTATACATGTAAAATATAAGCTCATAGGGTTGCAAGATTATGACAAAAAACATTATTGTAGATTATTGTTATTTATATTGTAATAATGATTATTAATATTGATATATAAAATATAAAATGTTTTTGTTTTGTTTTGGGAACATCACATTCTGGATTCACAGACAAACATGTCAGACATTAGCCTAGTCTAGCACAAGTTATATAAAAACTCGCTTTTTATAATCGCTGAAGCTACAAAATTAATCTTTTATTTACATCGTATCTGCACTGTGTTGTTAATGATGAGGGAATTCACAAGCGTGTACATTCATCAACAGCTCTGACTTCTTCACCACTGACTAATCTCAGCGCCTCTGATTGGCCAATGCATTACTAAGTTCAACAGAAACGCATTTGATTGGTTATAAGCCTCACCGTTGCACAAAACAGCGCCCAATCTGATGCAGCTGAGCAAACAGGCATGATACATGGTTTAATTACGCAGGAGCATTTTTTGCCCCTTTGTCTTAATTATGGGGCATTTTAAGTATGGGGCATTTTTAATTTCGGACCCTGGTGTAAGCAGAGTTCCACATTTGGTTAACTAAAATACAACTTTCAGAGACTAGAGACTTACAGGTTATTTGATGTGTGATATAAAAAACAACATCACAACAAATATTTTGTCTTAGATTCAGCATAGATGAAGGACGAACATGGAGCATCCACAACTTCACCAGCACTTCTGTATTTGTGGATGGACTTCTGAGCGAACCTGGAGATGAGACACTGGTTATGACGTGAGTATGAATCCTCTAAAAATTGAACAGGAGTTACTAGTCCACTAGGGCTAATTCATCCAGAAGTGAAGATCATTACTCACCCTCATGTTGTTTCAAAACTTTTATGACTTGCTTTCTTCTGTACTTGTTTTCTTCTGTGTTTTCTCTCCACGCAATGAAAATCAATAGGGACCTACGTTGTCTTAGACCCCAATGGCTTTGATTGTATGGATATGGTCATACAGTTTTGGAACGCTATTAAAATAACTAAATGATCTTAATTTTTCAGTAAACTGTCCAATTTAAGACAAATTCAGGACAGTTTTATTATTTAGGAGTAATAGACAATCACATTTTTTGAAAGATTAAGGCAATGTATATTTTATTCTGTGGTTTCTGTGTTGGTTATACAGCCCTTAGTACATATAGTAATATAAATTTGCTTTTCCTTTCAGTCATTTTGTTTGTGCTGTTTGAGCATAATCTCAGCCTGAAATGGTTATTAAAAATAGTTTTCTTCAGACAGGCATTTTGCTATCAGGCCTTTAGTCCAACTGAAGGAAGTGTATTTATAAAACTGGATACAGACCATTCTTACAAAACAAAATGTCAAATTTTCCTATCTCAGATATGAGATGCCGGAGGATCTAAGCATTTTTAATTGTTCGTGACACGTGTGCACTGAATTCTACAAACCACAGATACAGGGTTCCACCTTGTGGCGGTAAACAGTGCTTTTTTTGAGATTAAGTAGAGAGCATCTTCCCATAGACCCCAAACAGCAGGCGGTTTCTGTATTATAAAGAGGCTGCCCTTTTGATAAAGGCAGTGTGAAATTTAAAGGGCTCAATTAAAGAGGCCCCCACTCATTAGTAACACACTGCTGATGAGCGAGTTCATGTGTCCGTCCACTCGTTTGCTCCGCTCCCAACATGCGTAATTGGGTAGAGAATGTGTTGTGACTCAAAGTCAAGGTTACACTCCAATAGTCTCGCTTTTCGGTGAAGAGGATGAATGGCTTTTGTCTCAGCGTTTGCGGTTTGAGGGATAATCGGATGTTTATGGATGGAGGGATGGATTAATGGACAGGCGAAGGCTTATGTTTATTTATGTTTGCTGATGTGGACAGGGTATTTGGCCACATAAGTTACCGTTCGGACTGGGAGCTGGTGAAGGTGGATTTTCGACAGTCGTTTCCCAGACAGTGCACAGAAGCTGATTATGACTCCTGGAAACTCACTGACCTACAGGTAATATCAGGCTGTTATTCTGACCTCCTGCTCAGCAGTAAAGTTACAGCATATTCACAAACAATAGAGGTTGAACCAAAGAGCTGTACAGCTTATTTAAACTTATGAGAAGAAATAAGGAAGAAGATATAAAGTAAAATAATAAAGATAAACAGCCGTATTTACTTCAGCAAAAAGATTTTCAGCGATAAATTTCAACTCCTCTGTTATGGAAATACATGCTCAATTAGGTTGTGAATCAATTTACTTTTCAACGAGAGACTCATGACATGTTTTCTCCTACAGGGAGAAAAATGCATCATGGGCCAGGAACGAATGTACAGGAGGAGGAAAGAGTCATCATTCTGCATTAAAGGGAAGAGCTATACATCAGCTTTAACAGCTAAACCATGCCAGTGCACAGAGAAAGACTTTGCCTGGTACGAAACCAGAGAGATAACCTTTGCAAGACAATTGCAGTTATGCACAGATGCCTCTGCTGTAACAGATACTATTTACTTCACTTTTACACCCCAGTGCAGAGCATTGTGAATTAGATCTGCGGCTAAAAATAGAGCTTTACGTCTCTCTGTGTGTTCTCAGTGACTATGGCTTTGAGCGCGCTCCCAGCCTCAGGTTAGAGGGGGATCGCTGTTATCCTGACTTCTGGCATGATCCTGATGCTCCACCTGAGAACTGCCACTTAGGACACAGCTACAAGTCCAGCACAGGGTAATATACTCACACACACTGCTGAACATTGGAAATGCACAAGGAAATGCAGTGCATAATCTCCACACTTGTTAAATGTGTCAGTTTTAACACTGAACAAGCACAGTAAATGCCACTACAGAAAACACCCACTCATGCATATCATAGACACTTTAGATGAACGCACAAGCTTTGTTCAGACAGGCAGATAAAATCAGTACCATGTCCACATGTCTTTTGAAATCAGATCTTCTTTTGAAATGTGTCTGAATTGTCAGATAAGATTTCAAGTACTATTTTCATCATTCAGCATAAATCACATAGTGCACAATTATTACCTGTAGCTGTGTCCAAATACACTCGTTTTATCCCATATCCACTTGTTAAGTTGTGATGGGTAAACGTTCACTCTGTGTCAAGTGAGAATACTATCTTAACATCTGTTTATGAGCACTATTCATTTATAACACAAATATAGTTACGTTTTTCAAGGTATGCACTATTATAGTCTCCAGGCTAACGGTGACTCAGACACCAATATTTTAACGATTCAAAAAAGATGAATCACTGTCTGGCCAGTTGAAATTCCACTGTTGAGAGGAAGGTTAGGATCATGATTTTTCGGTAGTAGGGTACAACGGGGCTAAAGGCACCCCCTAAGAAAAAATGTGCTTTTCACTGTGCTCAAAGTATATGATTGCAGAAAAATACATATGTTCCTATTGAACATTTATGGAGCAACAGATTTTGTGTGAAAATAAATCATACAAGTCATTTATTTTGTTTAAAAATCTCATAAATGTATAAGGTAAAAGGCACACAGTATTGATACAAATACTTTAGCTAAAATAATGTTTTTTTTTTATAATGTATAAGTTAATACTTGTTCAAAACAATCACTTTTGCAAAGTTTGTACTATTTTCTGCTTATTTTGATAAATAAATTATTATTTTTGTTCAATAAATATATTGTCATTAAAATATGTTAATATAAAACATATATTTTAAAATACAGAAACAAAGTAATTTTAAAATGTAAAGATTCTGAAAGCATTGAAGGAGAACCCATATTAATTTAATATAGATTTACAGTAGTAACAACAAATGATATTTTATTATATGATATGATTAATAGCATGTTTTTAAATATGATGGTTTTATTCTAAACATGGTGATTATATCTAAGATGGACACCCAACATAATATATGATATTTACCATCTGAATCTAACAATGTCATGTCACAAATGGAAAAGTCAGCCTTCTATTAATTATCATGTTAATTATTGTGCCTTTTAGCCCCAACAGCCCTGCTTTTTACCCCAAATACCATACTTTTACATATTCTTTTGTTATTTAAAACTGCTGTTTTAATTATCTTAAACAAAGCAGAAAATCATTTAGAAGGCCTTTGTCTCAAGATATATTGAATAATTTTAATGATTCTCATTAGCTACTTAAACTACAACATTTTTAAAAGATCAAATATTAGATCAAATAAACATAGAATCGACTTTGCGCTGCTGCCTGCGATCGTGTCAAGGATCAGACAATTTTGCACGTGTATGTTGAAAAGCGGATGTTTTGGAAAGTGATACGCCTTTAGCCCCGTTGTACCCTACTATTGTATATTAGCACTATTTGTTGTTTGTCTTTGGATTCTTTGGATCTCATTTGGACTCAGAAAATAAAGACACATCACGTCAGATTTAAAGGGAACATCGGGTGCCCATTTTCCACAAGTTGGAATGATTCTTTAGGGTCTTCATGAAATGTCTGCAATATACTTTGGTTAAAATTCCTCAATGGTTGTGTAAAACAACACCTTACCTTGTCAAAAACAGCTCTGGTCATAGCGACCTGTTTCAGTGCATGTCTCTTTAAATGCTAATGAGCTACTGTTTACTCTGCCTCCCTCTTCCATTTTTTGTGTATTTGGTGGTGTGTTACCATCACAAACAGAACAGATCCACTGCGTCCTCAGTGGCTCTGATGTCGGGAGAAAATGAAGACTCGTGTTCGCTTTTACATCCAGTGCATGATTGTGTTCCTTATGTTGTTTCATGTTTAATGAACACTGTGATGGACTTGAGCAGAGGCAAAATTTTCAGTTTTCCTTGCAGTTTCCACACTGACAATACTCTCACTGACGCCATTGCTACTGCAAACAAAGCAGATAGACTGTATACAGGATTGACTAGATTTAACAAACTGATCAGATTTCATTGCTACCAAGATATGATTCAAAAAGATTTGTGTGCATCAAGGCCATGTTGAGCTTTAGCTCTTAAGTAAAGCAGCAAACCTTCATTCAGAAAAACCTCAGCTGACAAAAAAGTTGCTTGTTTATCAGTTTTTCTGAGACCAGACATTTCTGGACACATTACATAGATGTTTTATCCGCTTCTTGAAGCAAATTATTAGGTATTAAAGGTTGAAATGCATCTTTTCCACAACTCTCCGTTATAACTAACAGTTTAAACCCACCACACATTACATGGATTTTCCAGTTTGAGGCAAATAAAAACAAGTCCAGGCTAACATGTCTTGTGTTGTCTTGCTGTAGTTACCGGAAGGTCATCGCTAATGTATGTGAGGGTGGCTTGAATAAAGAACAGAGTGCAAAGCAGCATTCCTGCCCTCTGCTGCCCCCTAGAGGTCTGCAGCTGGGCATCAAAGGACAGATGCTGGCTGTGGCACCTGGTGATGATATCACCTTTATTGTCCATCAGGAACAGGTGCAGTGCATGGATTATTTATACAACTTTTATATTGAATGCTAAAATGTAAGAAAATTTTGAATAGAAAATATAGGCAAATAAAAATGTTCCACTAATTTGTAGGCATCTTTAACTTTTTTTTAATTGTACTTCCCTCCTCAGGGGGACACCACCAGCACCCGATATCAGGTTGATTTAATGGACGGCGTCAGGGCTATATATGAAAACCTGACTGTCACAGATGAACCCATTCAGCACCGTTATGAGAAGCCAGGTGTTTACCGTGTGAATGTGAAAGCTGAAAACTCAGCTGGACACGACCAAGCCACACTTTACATCCAGGTCACAGGTCAGTAAAGTCTTTAGAAATGAATGAGAGTAACATGAGTTCAAAGTCCTCCGCATAAAATTTTGAAACATAATAATTAGTATGATCTATAATGCTGAATCTGAACTCTGAATGATAACTCAGAATCAGGACCATGTGAAATCTGCACAAAGAAAGCTCTGATTTTACTGAATATTGATGGAAGTTGTACACATTCCGCACACTATATATGCCATTTATCTCATAGGCTTAAAGGGATAGTTCACCCAAAAATGAAATTTCTGTCATTAATTACTCACCCTCATTCCATTCCAAACCTAAAGACTTTTCATTTTTTGATGACAAAATTTTAATTTCTCACCCTCATGTCGTTCCAAACTTAAGACCTTCGTTTATCTTCTGAACACAAATTAAGATGTTTTTGATGACACCCAAGAGCTTTCTGACCCTCCATAGACAGCAACGCAACTACCACGTTCAACACGTGTGGTACTTTCGTGAACACACTTTGAAGACTGACATAGAAGAGAAGAAATTGTTGAATAAAGTCATTATTGCAATTAAGATTGAACCACTAATGTCACATGGACTATTTTAACTATGTCCTTGAACGTGGTAGTTGCATTGCTGTCTATGCAGAGTCAGAAAGCACTTGGATTTCATCAAAAATATCTTAATTTGTGGTCCAAAGATGAATGAAGGTCTTACAGGTTTGGAACGACATAAAGGTGAATAGTTGATGACAGAATTTTCATTTTCGGGTGAACTATACCTTTAACTCATTTTTTTCACAACTCTCAACTTGTCTCTTTTTCTATTATGATCCCACTTTCTCTCCAGCTCCTCTACAAGATGTTCATCTGGAGGTGGTCCCAATTGCTGGCAGAAATCAAGAAGTAAATCTCACAGCTATAGTGCTCCCCGCTGAGGCAAACCTTACCGTGTTTTACTGGTGGATTGGAGATAACCTTCAGGTACTCAGTGGTAATTAATAACTCATAATACATGATTTTTAGGGGACTTACATAAATACTATTGCAGAAGCTCATTTTCTGACCCGATACTTATGTTTTAGAATAATTTGTGTTTTCCTGTTTTATATTAGGTGTGTATATTAGATGTTAGGTGTGTCCAGTATTACAATTATTATGCTGACTTTAGAACAAAGTAGTGTAGCCATGTAGCACTACTGTGAATTTTTTCTGTTGAAAACAATGGCGTGTAATAAATAATAAATTCACTACTTTGCATCTAAGATGATGTGCATACATATGTGGGATTGTAATGAGAAATTTTAAGATTAATGTTTAATGAGTATGTATAATGTGTATAGTCTCATCCATGTATAAATATTGAAGAAAATGACCTGGTTAGGGGTTAGGTTAAAGTGAGACCTTTAAACTTATGTGGACATATATGATGTGTTTTTCCCCTCGACAGCCAAAGCTGACCCTGGAGAATAGCCTGATTACAAGGTTCTCTGAGGAGGGGGAAGTTCCTGTGACGGTTCAGGCTTCTAATGGTCGATCCATGGTACAGGACAGCAAAACTGTCATCGTCTATGGTAAGATAAAACAGCC
>JAHKKF010501556.1:0-14215 GCA_019740295.1 Labeo calbasu
ATGCATTAACATGCTAACTTTTACAGTCTTCCTTCTTTCATAAAAAGATAAAAGGATGGTAGAGTTTTATCATTTAGGCAGGAACACAATATGAGTTTATAAAATTGGTTTGTGAGATCAGTCTTTCAAGGTTATACTTTTGAAACTCCTTTTTAAAATCAAAGTTCACATTCACCTGAGGGATGAACACTGTGATGGAGAGAGGTGGAACTTTATAAAGAAGTTATGTGCATGAAAATAATATGGAGATCCAAAAAGTGAAAGGGGTTCATGAACAAGTATACTTACAAAAAAGTTCAATACTATTTTACCTTTTTATTCAGCATTTTTGACCTCATGTCTTCCAAGATGTCCAAGATTCATGTCTCTCCTTCTTCAGTCGCAAACCACAAATGTGGTTCCACTAGCTTGGTTTCACGCATTACGTAATTATGTTGGAAAGGTCACGCATGATGTAGGCGGAAGTAAACACGCAAACACGCAAACACGCAAACACCCTTTACAATAAAAGGTAAAATAACAATGTTGGATGATTTTGAAGTTGAAGAAGAAAATGAGAGAGTTTTTCGGCCTACCCTACCTTTTTGAACAAGAGTACACAGACAATGAACTAACCGTGTGTAAATTTTTCAACGTGATTACACAGTGCATTAAATTGTGCATGCACAAAGACGAGCATTTGTGTTCAAAAACAAGACAAATGTCCTGCAAAGGAAATAAAGTATAACTCTAACTCTAACAGGTAAGATCCTTATTCCTCAGCTGGGATTGTATAGAGCCCTTTGAACCTGCGCTGAAACTACAATTTGGACCTTCAACCTGTTGGCCGCCAATGAAGTCCACTATATGGAAAAACATTCTTGAATGTTTTCCTTAAATATCCTTAATTTCTTTGTGACTGAAGAGAGAAAGACATGAACATCTTGGATGCCATGGGGTGAATAAATTATTAGGACATTTTTATTCAAGTGAACTAATCCTTTAAGTCATTGTGTGAAAATTTTTACCATCACATATCAAGTTAAGGAGAAGGAGCTATTTTGTTTTATAGTGCATGGGTAGAATGTTAGTATGATCCAATTAAAAATTGTCATTTATAATCATGAAACAATGAATTATCTGTTCAAATGTAGGTGGTGTATGTATATGGTATAAGTGTATGCATTGTCTCTAAAGCTTAAAGGGGTCCTATTATGCTCTTTTACAAAGTCTTGTTTTGGGGGTGTACGCATTATTTTTCACATAATTTACATTATTACAATACCTTTCTGCCCAGCCTGGCACAAATGGCTCGATCAGTTCTGGGTTTGATTAAGGCCTGCCTTCCGAAAAGCGAAATATGTTGTGATTGGTTAGCTGTTTCAGTACTGCCACACCCCTTGCCAAAGCAGCAAGTTCCGTCTACTCCATTATAGTTAAGAATATATTAAGGTACGGTTAATGCTACAGCAGTGTTGGGTTCTTGTCAGCCTGTGAGATCGACGATACATGATCATATCGTGCTAATTTATTTAATTATTTACACACTTAGTTTCATTGCCCGAAACCAGCTCCAGCATAAGGCTAAAAGCAGCCTAATGTTTTTAATTTGACTTAATTTGTATTTAACATGACAACAATTGCATAAAAACATTGTAAGTTACTAATTATAATGCTTACATTTCCTTTGTTATTCAAAAAGCAGCTACAGAAAACAAGCAAAGAACATTTTTAAAGAACATCATCACTGATTAGCCCAGCCTAGTCTGGTGCAAGTTTATGCATTTAAAAAAAAACACTCGCATTATAAGTGAGGCTATATCCATTATGACATGTAGGCGTTTTTATATTTATGTACACAATAATAATCTTTTACATTGTAATCCTTTCATTTTTAATGTTTGGCATGTTTGTGCGCTCATGCACATCCCTGTGTGTGTAATAAGCAGAGTGTATGTGCATTGTGCACCTGCCTATAGGTGCATATTACTAACAGGCTCTTTAAGTAACTAGAAAAACATTGCGCCATTGACTTTAGACCAGGTTTTAGTTGGTCAGTGACACAGTCTATTTCAGTTGCCTCAAAATAGCAACATGCCAACAATGCACCTCAACACACTTTGTTTTCAGACCAGCATGCCCACGGGCACACAAATTAAACAACATGGCACAGGACATGAAAATGATAACTGAGTCGGGCTGAAACTAGAAAAATCAATTGTGTTGCGCCTGGCACCGCATTGTGCCAGGTATATGATAGGGCCCTAAGTATGAAATCTTTTACCACATACTGAACACATCTGCGGCGCGTTACAGCTCTGACACGGCCACCGTAGCTGATCGTGGCCACTCTAGTCAATGCTTGTGTTTACACCAGGCACACCTCGGTATGTGTTTCGACCCCCTATACTACACACATATGTGGCGCGTTACAGCTCTGATGCGCCGCTCTAGTCAATGCTTGTGTTTATACCAGCTGCACCGCAGCTCGTTGAAGCATTCCAGAAGCAGCTCTCCATGCTGCATCGCTAAAGTTAGGCTAATCCCCCACCTCGAAGGCGGGATTTATTTTAATGATATTCTAATGGGCCGCATTGTGACATCACAGCACCCACAAATACAAACGCTGTAGTCCAAAGGAGCCGTTCGTTGTAGTTCTTCAAAAGGAATTTAAAAAAATAAATAAATAAATATCTCCCTTTGGAGTGGACTTTGAGATTTGTAACTTTGTAGATCTTTTATATGCCCAAACATACACACCACACACTCACTAAAATTCAAAAAGTGAAAAAGCATAATAGGACCCCTTTAACAGTTCATTCTGATTAACAAACAAACAAACAAACAAACAAGAAACCTTCAAGAATTAAGAATTTGACTTTGTTCAGACCCTCAAGTCTGTAATTACCCTTGAAATGTTCTCAGCCTGACTTGATCCTCAAACAGCTTGACAGTTTTTGACAATCTGTGATAACTGATATGATAAACAAACACAAGCTGCAGAAATTTCTAACATAGATCCAATGCAAGCGCAAACCAACTAGGACCACCAAGTTTCCACATTTCTTTTTTTGCATTCAACATCAACAGCCAAGCTGAACTCAAAACAACAAAACCACTTACTATTATTCCTGAAAAGGCCCAGTGTTTGTTTATTTGCCAATACACAAGACTAAGACTTGTGTAAAACAAAACTGTGCAGAACAAAAAGCCATAATACTTCTTTCTTCGGCAGGAAGAACAGTTCTTCCTACTCGCATACTTTTGTCAGCAGCCATTCTAAAAAGCAATTATGAGAAACTTCCCACAGGTCCAGTTTAATTTCCGTCAGTCATAGTTCCAAAATGAATTTTAGCAGTCTGGAACTTAGACATGACAAGCAGCCTGGCCAGCTGTGTTTATTAACATTTATTCAAGTGTGCCCAACGGAGACTAACAGCTAATCTTTCTGACTAGTTGCGAGTTAATTTCATGCCTGTTCCAACCGATCCGATATCATCTAGAACTACATGAATCACACTTTCAGAGAAGCACTAAGTTTAGCTAGATTAATATAGCAGCTGCACTGTTTCTATTATTGGCACCATTATAGGTACATAATCAGTTTTAGATGAGCAGGCAGAGAGGGAACAAAATGAAAGCTGGCACTGCTTCAAAACAAGAAAACTGGCACCACTGTGGTTCATTTTAATGCCACTTGCTTTAAATGCAAGTCAGGGGGGTGAAGCAGAGGACCCTCTCAATGCACATAAACAGAGCGCTGTTTGTTTCGCTTCCCCGTCTGACCTTTGGAAAAGCATTTCCGAGAGCTAATTGAATAAAGCCTAAATACTCTGATTTGCCAAAGCCCCTAAAATCCCTATAGACAGCACACACAAATACCCTTGAATTATGTCGAAGACTTCCTTAATTGAATTTCTGCAGGGGCTTTAGTTCAGTTTCATAGTTTTCTTGAGAAAACCTTTCTTATTTCAAATAATTCAGTCTGTATAATAGGTTAAATCTGAGCAGTGTTGCTTCCTTCTCGATAGCAGCAGCGCTTTGTGACCTGCACACCTCGTACAGGAATAACCTGTACGCTCCGGCAGAGGCTGTCAAACTGCATCTGGATCACAATGATCCTGATGTAAGAGCAACGTGTAGCACACGAGCTGACAGATGGAGCACTTTGCATTTAAACAGCAGGTATTCCCTGTTAGTTATCATGCAACAATGTTAAACACGACTTTATGTATATTGTTTGGTCTAATAAGGAATTCCACAGGGAAACTAGAAACAGATTTGCTTATTAGTGGTTCTTTTCTCTTTTGTTGTTTGTAAAAAAAAAAAAAAACAACAACAACAAAAAAACACGCTGTATGTGATTGGAAAAGTATGTGGTAGAGAGAGATTAACCACAAGGTTGAGAAAGTTCTCCAAAAATCACAGAGGCACTCTCCACAGTAGCATTTACTTACATCTAGTGAACCCGTCCAGAGTTTCTATTCAGTACAGAGCTGGGAGGTGTGCAGGGATCAAAAGGAACGCTGTCATGCTCAGTTATGATTTATGGGACCCCTAAGGTCTTTATGTCACAACCAGAGTTAAGGAAATATAGGCCATCATCTTTGAGACACTAGCTCTGTCTTCAGAGAAGACACATTCTCAAGGTTACAATGCAATTTTACAACAAATAAAAAACAAGTCTTTGAGATTTCATTGGATATTCTGGGAAGCAACTTGGGTGTTCTGAATAATGAGCTACAGCTCT
Organism: Labeo calbasu; assembly: GCA_019740295.1. Lineage (NCBI taxonomy): Eukaryota > Metazoa > Chordata > Actinopteri > Cypriniformes > Cyprinidae > Labeo > Labeo calbasu. The sequence goes on from JAHKKF010501556.1 coordinate 4,730, forward strand.
GGTCCTCTTGCTTGCATGCCAAAACATCCTCTCAGTTGAAATAGATCAGTGACTGTGCACAATGACTGATGACCTAGCCTCAATCCACGAAACACGTCCCTGCATCCCATGGGTAAATTATGAGTTTCTCTACTTTAGATTCGTGTTTGCGCATACCTTTCCTGCTTTCTGAACATCATCTGATTCTGCTAAAAACTATTAGAATGATGACTAAAGCTTACGATCTCTTGAATGAGACTTTTTTGTTCTGAGGCAACATTACTCAGATGTTTGGCTCAGTCATGGGCCCATAGGCTCATGGATCTTATCCAGTCAAAGTCTTTTAGAGCATTGCATTTGCAGACTCATGTTGACTTGTGATTCATGTTGACAGTAGAGGAAGTAAAGAAATGTTGTTTGGCATGTTTCTGAGTCCTCTACATAGCTTCTACCCGCAACAACTACAGGCACTACACCTCAAAATTCTTGTCAGGTGCTGTTATTATGGGTGTGCTGTAGAGCAGGGTTGTCAAATCCTGCTCCTGAAGAGCTACCTTCCGGCAGAGTTTAGTCACGACCCAAATTAAACACGCCAGAAAGTCAAAGACTAAAGTACTATTTGAAAACTATAGGCAGGAGTGTTGGAGAATTTTTGGAACTACACTCTGCAAGATGGCACTCCTTCAGGAGCAGACTTTAGCACCTCTGTTGTAGAGGAAAGGGTATATAAGTACACTAGAGCTGTCCAATCCTGCTCATGGAGGGCCACCTTCCAACAAGTTTAGCTCTATTCCTAATTACATTGATGACTACATGATGACCATTTGAAAACTACAGGCAGGAGTGTTGGAACCAGAGTCTGCAAGACAGTACCCCTTCAGGACCAGAGTTTGGCACCTCTGCTGCAGAGGAAGGGGTATACTACCCTTTATCCACCAGCATGAACCGGGTGCTAGTTCAGAACCAGTGTTATTGCCAGTTCGGAGTTGAAACAAGAACCAGTTTGCCTTTCCACGGGCTAGAGAGCCACCACATGAGCCAGGTCTTACGTCACTAAATACGTCTCATCTTTCCCAGCAATGCTAGAGCAGCAGCGCCAAACACAAACTCACCAGGCTTGCTCGAGATGCATCGGCACCAACTGGCTGGCACACAACGCCAAAGCACTGCAAGAGTGTTTAGAGATCAAACGATTCTTAAGGTTTTGAATTGCGCTCAGGGTACTTCTACACTACTGGTATTCACATGTTGATTTTATTGTTTGCATTGGGACAACTCAAAAAACAGAGAAGAAAAGTCAAATCTGATAGATTTCCACACAGAACCCCCCAAAAATGCACTGGACGAAATTATTGGCACCATTAACTTAATATTTGGTAGCACCCCCTTTGGAGAAGAATAACTGAAATCAGTTGCTCCCTGTAACCATTAACCGAGTTTCTTACACCTCTCTACTGAAATTTTGGACCACTCTTCTTTTGCAAACTGCTCCAGGTCATTCAGATTTGAAGGATGTCTTCTTCTAACTGCTGTTTTGAGATCTCTCCACAGGTGTTCTATGGGATTCAGATCTGGACTCATTCAGATCAGACTCTGAACTCTTTGTTTGTAACCATGTCTGAGTGTGTTTCGGGTCATTGTCCTGCTGGAAGATCCATGACCTCTGGCGGAGATGCAGCTTTCTGACACTGGCCACTAAGTTGCACCCCAAAATTCTTTGGTAATCATCAGATTTTGTGATAGCGTTCACACAGTCAAGGCATCCAGTGCCAGAAGCAACAAAGCAACCCCAAAACATCTTTGAACCTCCACCGTGTTTGACTGTAGGGACTGTGTTCTTTTCTTTGAAGGCCTCATTTCTTTTCTGTAAACAGTGCCATGATGTCCTATACCAAAAAGCTCTACTTTTGTCTCATCTGTCCACAGTACGTTCTCCAAGAAGGATTGTGGTTTTATCACATAAGTTTTGGCAAACTCCAGTCTTACTTTTTTATGCAGTGGTGTCCTCCTGGGTCTCCTACCATAGCGTCCCTTTTCATTCAGATGGTGACGGATAGTGCAAACTGACACTGTTGTACCCTGTGTCTGCAGATCAGCTTGAATTTGTTTTATAGGTTAATCAGGGTTCTTTATCCACCAATCGAACAATCCTTCAATGTAATTTTTCATTAATTTTGCTCTTCCAACCACATCCAGGGAGGTTAGCTACAGTGCCATGGACTGTAAACCTATCAGTGATATTGTGCACAGTGGACACAGGAACATTAAGATCTTTGGAGATGGACTTGAGATTGTCATGTTTTTCCACAATGCTCAGTGTGACACACAACACAAAGGTTGAGTCAAGTTTTTTCCAGTGGTTGCAAGTGTGATTACCATATTGCCCACACCTGTAACTTGCCACAGGTGTGTCTAAATACAAATTACAGGAGCGTCACATGTTTGAAAAGCGATTATTTCTTACAATTTTGACAATTCTTTTGAGAGAAGTGTTGTATTTTCTGTGTTGCAAAATTGTAAGAGTGCCAATATTTTTGGCCATGACTGTAAGTGCAAAAGTGGTGTCCAATCCTGCACCTGGAGGGCCACCTTCAAGCTGAATTTAGCTCTATCCCTTATTAAACACACCTAAAACAGCTTATCAGGGTCTTCAGGAACATTAGAAGGCAGGTGTGATGGGGCTAATCTCTATAAGAAACTGGTTCTCCTGGAGCAGGATTGGACAACCCGGTTGCACCAGCTGGACATACACCTGGTTGTAAGACAAGACTGGACTTAAATTGGGCTTTAAGTCATGCATAGAATTAACTCCTGTTGCACCATCTAGGTGTAGTGCTATGTCTGAGGCTAAATCTTACGCCTAGTCAAAGATAGGTTGGGGTGACCACGTTCTGCCCAGGATTTATAAATTGCCTAAAATAACCAGGTGTTAGCTGTTTGCGCTGCACAGATCGATTGGTGTACACGTTCAAAGTAACGCGAGAACGATTTGAAAGCATGAAGAGCCATCTGCTCTGCCCTCTATAGCTCTTGCAGTACTTTGAATGCAGTGCAAACACCTGGATATTTTAGGCAATTTACAAAACATGGGCAAAACGTGTACTCGGGAAGTGGCAGATCTGGGTCACCCTAAGGTAGGTGTAAAGTGAAAAGTCATAATTTGCTTGGACATTATATGTTTTTTGATTCATGTCTGTTAATTAATTATTACTGCAGATGTAAACTGTAATGTTTATGGTCTTTTCGGGTAGGATAAGTGATATCAATTACGAAACTCGTTATAGGTCACACTGCCGACAGTAATTGACATAACACAAAACAAATTTGTGAGTAAGTAATTGTGCAGTAAAATATTACAAATGATCTGGGGTTATTAGAAAAAATTGTACCCTTCATTTTTCATTAACCATGCCGGCCTTGTTTAATGTTTGTTTGAAGAAATCTGTAACACTTTAGTATAGAGAACAATTCTCACTATAACTAGTTACTTAAAAGCATGCCTATTATTAACATATTGTCTGTTTATTAGCACTTATTCTGCATGACCATACTCTACCTGTCTAATCCTACCCAATACCTAAACTTAACAACTACTTTACTAACTATTAATAAGCAGCAAATTAGGAGTTTATTGAAGCAAAAGCTGCAGTTAATGGTTTATTAGTAGCGAGAACTGGACCTTAAAATAAAGTGTGACCAAGAAATATGTCACGAATATGTGCAAGGAGACTTCAAATATAAAAATGTGGACTTGTTAGGAAATGCTTACTCAATGAAATTATGGTGCGGTAGCTTCACTTGTTATTCAGCAATTCAGTTCTTTATTAGTTGTAGCTGTTGCAGAGTGAATGTCTTCTCAGCTGTCACTGCTGGAGAATATGTTAGCATGGACAGCATGGATATGTTAGCTTGTACTTAGTAATTGGTGCAACAGGTGTAAACATTTATCATTAAGCTGGACATTGCAAAGCCCAGCATAGGATGTACACCCAACTTTTTTACATCTAGCTGGTACAACCAGTCCCTGGTGTACAAGGTTATGGTGCTACATCACCACTGCCTTAAACTGCCAATAGACCTCAGGAGATTGGATTCTTCCCTTGCACATGCTCAAAGGTGTCCTCAAAGGTCTCTGAAGGGAGTGAGTGAGAATCCTGTTCCAAGGACAAGTTGGCAGGTCCAAATCCTGGACTGAAAAACCATATGTTGTCTGGTACTGGACCAGGATGCCTGGAGTCGAGTGCCTGTGGCTGCTAGATCCTGCTCTTTTCATGACCAGATTGTCTTTGCACTTTCTGAGCTATATAATCTTTGATCATGACAGATACACCACACCCCATTTTATTGAAGTCACAATATTCAATTTTCAACAATTTCAATTTTTAGTTGTTTATGTCACTCTGAGGTCTGACACCACACCCAGAGACCGTCTCTGGCTACAGCTTACAAACTCCTGAATGAGTAATACGACTTTTTGTTCTGAGGCATCATTACTCAGATGTTTGGCTCAGTCATGGGCCCATAGGCTCATGGATCTTAGCCACTTGAAATCTCTAGCAGCATTGGTTTGTAGACATGTGATTCATGTTGACAGTAAGGGAAGCAAAAGAAATGGATGGTTGGCATGTTTCCGAACCCTCTCCACAGCTTCTTCAACTATCACAGCCACCACAGGCCCGACATGTCCAAGATTCTTGTCAGTTGCTGCAGTTATTGTACATGGGGGCCCGGCAAAGGAAGAGGTTGACAGTGGATCTTACTAGTAGATGCATGGTGCATTGCACCACAATATCAATGAGAGATTGGCTCTCTGCTTGTGTGCCCTGCGACTGTCAGTAACAATGAGCTCTCACTCCCTCATACTGTCAGAGCTTGATACAGAGGATTGGAAATGCATCTAGTTGTTAACAAATATTCAGCAGTGTTTCAGACAGTTGCGTGCAACTACAAAGCTCAGGTGTTAACATCTATTCGATTTGAACACTGAGTGTTAAGTATCTCAGGGCCACCAGAGCATTGCACTTTCAATGATGACCTGATGTATTTGTTTTGTTGATTTAAAGCATGATCTAGTATACATCAGTTTGTCACAGAATTTTCAGTATTCATGCTTCACCTTGCATATGTCAGTATAATGTGATGTTTTGTGCCTCACTAGAAATAAATACTTCTAACTAAATAATATTTTGATACAGTGCATTATGATCCTGAAGAAGAACTTGAATACAACAAACCAAATCTTGCCTAATTGCTCTCCATGGATGCGGAAAACTAACAAGAGTCCAATTGCAACCCATAATTGGGTAATATGGATGGCTTTCTTTGAAATGAAGACTTCACATGTGCAGGTGTGAGTCATGTTTCAAAGCAGTTCCACAACACAAATCGATATCAGCATGATTAGATAGAGTTCTAAGCTCCATCTGGCTGCAGTGTACTGTGGCCCTCAGATGCAGCCCTGAGGGACGAGACTATTTACAAAGTTTAACTCTGCTTGTGTCTTTACTAATGTAACTTTCTGGTCTACACCATAGTGAATGCAAAATGAGACAGATATTTTCATGTTGTTGGAGGGAGGGTGTATGTTGCGGTATGTAAGTTGTTAATTAGTTTATTTCTTTCTAGCTTTGGGAAAATGGGTGTGAAGAAAAGCAGGGAAGTAATTAAGTTCTCATCTTTGAGATTGAAACGCTTCAGTGATAAATTGTGAGGAGAACTGGTAAGTGGTTGTCTATAAGTCAAAAGGGAATTGTAATCCCATAATCATGAGGAACGCCAGAAAGAAAACATGCTCTGCTGCAGAAATGATGGGCGTTGAATTGAATTCATGAACTGGAAATATATATATATAAATCTTTTATGTAGAAAAGATAATGTTGTAGCAATTTAATTGCCTACAGTAAATGCTCTATAGTTTTTTCAGCAGTTTTTAAAGAGCTATTTATATATCAGCCCAGAAATAAGTAATTATTGCAGATGCTAGTGTATTTGTAACTTTCCATTATTTCTCTCTTTAGAAATATGCAGCTTTTGTGCTTTATACTTAATGTTTCACTAATTTAATTAGCGTCCACAAATAACATCAGCTGTTTGTACATCAGTTAATGTCTAGAATCTCATAAATGTGGTTCAGCTGTAAGTGGCTTATCATTAGCCAACTAAGTAACAATGCGGTATTCTAAACAAATGGAAACAAATGACTTTAGGCTTTGTGTAAAATACAAACTTATTGTCCTTTTTAGCGCAGTAGTATTCCTCACACTCAATATATTAATACAGCACAATATGTTAATATGAAAGAATTTTACATATTCATTTATCACAGTTGTCTTCCTCTGTTTTGACATATTTCATTTTAGGTTTAAAGGAAATGTCTGTAGACTTAACAGAAGATATCCTCATGAACAATTAACCTACCAGTACTTTTTTTTTCTTACAGTGCAAACCATAAACAGTGACAGACACTGATACTCTTCTAGTGTAAATACTTGTGGAACCTCTTGCAACTCAAACTGAGTAGTCACAGCTGAAATGTAGCAGGCCTGTCTTCAAGTGTGTACACCATCTTCAACAAACAACTTTAAGATCAGCAGATAATTGTCATTGTGATTAGTTGTGCATGTCAATGCGACTCAAAACAAGAAATCAAGTCCTTAAACTGAATGAAATCAGTATGTAAGTTTTGTGACTGACTTTAAATCTGTTATCTAGCCATGTGCTAGCATACAGCTAACAAATGCTCACATTTGATTGATTTTGTCAAAAACGAATGCTAACATTTTGGTATGGATGCCCTTCTTTGTCCCGAATACCACCTCTTACTCCTGCTGGAGCAGGGGGACAAATCTCTGACAAATCTTCTGCTGCTAGCTAACACCACCAGCTACCCAGACAATGCGCTCTGTGCATTCTACGATGCCAGTTTAAACACCGCGTACAGAGCGCCGTCGTCCGAAGATGGTCCTCAAGAGGACTTTGCTGCCTTTGTAGAGTGGACACTGTCCAATCTAAAGTGCCACTCCAGACTTCACCAGTATGCCCAAACCCACCTTTGACAGAGAGCTTGAGCTCGCCATGGTTGATGAGCCATCGCCGCACGGAGCGACAGAGCAACAGATCATCGCGGAGCCGGAGCGATAAATGACGTCAGTCCAGGTGTGTGACCTGGCTACCACACCCACCACGAGGGAGAAAGCCAAGGCCAGTGCTGAGGAGCTCCACCCACTGCAACATGGCTGAGGGTGAGCTTGTTGTGGATCTGGGACTGTTTGAGGCTGAGGGTGTATTTGATAGGGACATGTATGCTGGCCTGCCCCCTCTCCTCCCACCTTCATCAGAGCCTACTGAAACTGCCATGCCTGAGCTCAGCCCTGAGGGGGCTCCCTTGCCAGAGCTCAGCTCAGAAGAGGCTCACAAATGTCCACCTTCCCACCTGCTCCTGCCTGTATGTCAGGATCATGGACCTCTGTTGACGTGTTTTGCCCCTGTTTCCGTTCCTGGTTTTCCTTATTTGGTCATGTTCCTGTCCCCGTTTAGTTTAATTATAATCCCATGCACGTGTTTCCCAATTACCCTGTGTATTTAAGTTCCTGTTTGTTCATTTCTCCTGTCGGGTCTACTTGTGACGTACGTGTGTTGGTTCCTGCTCCTATCATGGATTTACCTATGTTTTTACCTATTAAATACCGTTTATGTCTATTTGTGCCTCCAGCGTGCTTCCTAATACAACATATTGTGACAAGGAGAACCCTTATGCACTTTATTTCTATAAACCACCTATAGGCTGTATGTATGAGCGGTGAAGTTCGAGCAAACACTCCACCAAACAGCCAACCTGACATTTACAAATATAATCAAATGAGAGTCTCTGCATCTAAACGACAGCATTTCTTGCCATGTGTAAATCTGGCATGTCTTACAAGTCAAATGTGCATCATTACCTGCCACTGCGCAAAAAGCACTTGCATTTCGTTGGTGGTGGGTGTTTTCATCACCTGCTTGCAGTCCTCTAAAGGCTTGTGCCTATAAGTATTTCTCATTCCCTACACATTAACCTGTGCTGTCTGCACATCCCAGTACAATTCTTCCTGCTTATAAATTCCTCTCTTCATCTCTGAAGCACTAAATTACTCAACTGGATCATATAACTAAATGAGAAATGAAAAAACAGGTCTGGACCTAGAGGCTGAAAGTCAAAGTACTGACTCTGTCTGCTCTTCCACAAGCCTGAATTATCAATGAATGTCTGTGTGCTAGTCTCAACATTATGTAATACTGCAACTTTCTTCTAACACGACTTAAGTACCTACCAGCAATTCTTGTAACGTACAGGCTTACTTGAAATACACACCAACCAAACAAGCTGAAATAGATTATAAAATACTCTTGGGTTTTGTGGGCGGAAAACCATGTTGTTGTAGACACCCAATATTTATCAGTGTTTCGTGCTTTGTTTATGGAAAAAAAAATGCATTTAAGTGTCATTCATAACACACCAAGGTTCCTCTAATACTGCCCTGTAGAGATTTGCACACACAAATACAAATAGAAAGTCTAGATCGGACCTGAGACAACAATAAAACATACATACATACATATCAAGTTGCTGATTTGTTAGTGGTGGATTTGGCTTTTAACAGTGCTGAACATCTGCAAGCAAGCAACACACTATAGTGGAGTTTTATCCCTGAATGATTCAGTGTTTTGCACAAATCAGTTAAGTGATTCAATGGTTATGTACACACTGCAGCTAAATGCAGTTGTCAGTTCACCTTATACATGGTAGTGACAAGCACATTCTATAACCAAATGAACTCCTGCAAAAATCAGACAGTGTGACCACACTTACAAAAAAAAAAAAAACTATGCAGTGTGAATGGAACCAGATTGAACAACTAGTTGTTGATAGCATATTTAAATGTATATCAGTGTTGTGTCTCTGTTCTGTACGCGTCGTTCAAAAAAATCATCAGTTTTGGAATGTAGGAAATAATCGGACAGAGGAAAATAAAGTGCTGTATGGGTGTTTATCAGGCAGGGGTAGGGGTAGGTGTAGGGAGGACTTTATTGTCCCAATAAAATGGCATTCATTTAATAATTTTAATAAGAATAATAATTAATACTCAACATGTTATTATTGCATTCTGTTTTATAATGAACAGTGTTGTGCAAGTTACTTCCAAAATGTAATACATTATATATTACTAGTTACTGTTTTTTAAAAGTAATTAGTTACATTACAATATTACTGTCTCTGAATTGTAATGCGTTACACTACATTTGAGTTACTTTCACCAAAATATCCACAGAAGTATGACTAGGCATTATAAACCCAAAATATTGCTGCTCATTATACATCCAGTGGAGGGTAATGAGGTAGGTCAATATAGCATAAAATTATAAAATCACATTACTTGTAGTTTAGGTTAAACACAGGTAAGCACAAAATTATTACATTTATAAATAACGCCGGTAATTAAAGAGAAGTGTTAAAATGTGCAATCAATA
>JAHKKF010501560.1:0-11446 GCA_019740295.1 Labeo calbasu
GATGGTGCTCTAATGCAGTAAGTGTTGGCTCGGTTGCTCACACACATTCTTTGATTGTAGGTTCAAACTTCATTCAAGAAGCACTTTACATCCTTAAGGCTTTTACACACTTATTTTGCTGGCAGAAAGCATAAATATTCAGGACTGCAGAAGAGTGTAGAAATTACGGTGAGCATTTTGTATACAAAATGTGTAATTGAACCATTTTTGTACTTAAAAACCTGTTTGTATTGTGATCCTAAATAGGGTAATTTTCCAAAAACATGCACACTTTATTCATTCGTTAATGATAGCTGAGAGTAATTAATGACAGGTAACTAATTCAGTTTAATTGTTTTTTAATTATTTTTGCACTTCATTACCATGGTGGTTAAAATGCTATTTAGTAATAGTAGTAACTTCTAATTTATTTGATTCATTTAAGAATACTAAATATTCTGTTTAAAACGTATAATTTCTACAGTCTTTTGCGCATTTACATCTCTTCCTGTAGTGACACTGAGCTCTAGTCACTCTAACAAGTTGTTATTCTCTGTGGACGGGACTTCCTAAAAGTTGCGAGACTTCCTCAGACATCAATTTTAAGGGAGCCCCCTCACTTTCACTCCCTGTACGCATCTCTCATTCCCACACTGGGTCTTTGTCAGCAGTTCCTGTCCCTGGACGAGGCGTGGCGAGCCGTGGGTCTAGGGCAACCGTAGCTGCTTTCACAGACACCTGCAAATCGGACAAAGGACCGAGGGTGCCAACGCCGAAGACAGATTGATGCTTTGTGCGGGGCAGAGGCAAGCGAGGGAGAGAGAGCGCAACTTGCTCGCACACGTGCGTGTGTGTGCGCGTTGGTGGAAGGGGTGGGATTAGGGGGTTTATTGGAAAGAGCGAGGGTGGGAAGGGGGCCGCAGAGGTTGTCACTCCAGTCTGTGTGAGTCCGGGCTTTAGAGGCCTCGGAGAGATGGACAGCTTTTGTGGGTTGCGTCGGTGCACAATAGTGGCACTTTAATGGGCGGTGAAGCTGGAGCAGGCTTTGGCCCGGGATCGAGGGGAGCTCGGTGGCTCTAGGGCCGGGGGGCAGGGGGGCTGTTTTACTGCTTCTCTTAGAAGGGACTAATTCACGGGCATTGAGTCCGTCACTCGTTATTCATTGAATGCGCCCAGTGCAGGAATGCAGCGGCATCAATTAGAATGTGTTAGCAGATAGCAAGGCGAAGAAGAAAAAGCCTGCTCTCCCTTTTGCTCGCGGGACAACACAGGCCCACTATAGGAGGTGTCAGAACCACAAAGCCTTTTTGTGATTCTCTCTCCATTACATTACCAGTGCAATATGTAAGGTGGGGATTCTTTTGATTCAAATTAAGTGGAAAAAACACTAAATCCTATTTTTATTCAGCAAGGATAATGGTGTTATACTCTATAAAGGTCTTTAACTACTTATCTGTGGCTTAAAATCTCCCTGGCTCCCTTTCTCTCGTTCGCTCTCTCGCTCCCTGCATTATATTTATTCAGTGGCAGTGGGTCAAAGACAGACTGTTAAACAGAGTTGCTTGTAGCATTAACTGCCGCATCACTCTTAATTGTATATCAGTGGGTCAACGGTTTGTTGTGCTGTCCCCCTTTTTTAAAAAGAGGGTATGAATTAAAACAGACTCTTGTAGGCCATTGTCGGCCGTGTGCTTGCGCCGCCACTTCAGATACTTTGGCTCTTTTGAACGACGAGACCCTCTCTAACTTGCGCCGTTCGAAACAAAAGAGCGGAAAGGCTAGAGCATACTTTGATGGTGGTGGAACGTCTGGGTGATATAATTCCATTTCGTTTTACGACCGAAGGGGAAACGTCTGCGCTCGCGCTAATTGGGACGCGGCGATGGCAAAATACAATCGCCTTTGATTCGCTTCTTAAGCGGAATCTAAACTCGACGGATGGAATCGGTTTTTACTTCTTTAATTGGCATTTAGGAACGTACAGGGAAGTTTGGAGACGGAGGCTGCTGAATTAAAAGTGCTAGCAGGATGTTTAATGCTCAATGTGCTCAATTGCATCATCCATTTCCTCATCATTCCCCCAAACAGAATGATCCAGCTGGCACGTGTGCGCAAATGGATTTTGGGATTTTTTCTTTTTTTTTCATTCTCCTCAGATTTAATATGAACTAACTAGGAAGAACCTCTCATAGCAAGGTGTTTGCTTGAATATGAGCAATTATGCTTCATTTGGAGCCAAATGAGGGGAATTTGCATCCACTGAAAGGAGCGCTAGTCTTAACTGTGCAGAAAGTGCAGTAAATTGGTGCAAACTGAGCAACATGCAGACATGCATCTTCAGTATAATTGTATAATTGTGGAATGACTTTAAATGCAGCCTTCCAATTAAACTTGCTTCTTCGGTGAGGCGAAAGGCAAAGGCACTGAGCCTTGATGGAAATCTGAGAATTGCCACATTGTAAAAATTGCTTCCTTCAAGGAGGATCATTTGCACCAAAATGGGAGATTTGGAATATGGACAGATGTCTTCACACATGCGGCGGAGTGAATTGGCGAAGCTGGCATTCGGTGAGAGGGAGGGAGAGAAATACGTCGAGAGAGAGCGAGAACTTCCTGCCTTTTCTGGCCCCGCAAAAACACGCACCCGCGACTTCCGACCGGAAAATGAGACGGATGCTCGTGCCTGAGTGTAATCTGTCACATAAATGTAATCGAATTACTTTGGACGATTCCGGCTCGCTTTAAGCTCACCTTTACATCGGCGCGAAAAAGAATATAGCTGTCATCGCCGGAAAGCCGAGAGCGCTGTCGTCGATGACAAATGAGCAAATGAGAGTGCGAGGGAATGAGAATTTGTGCAGTGCCAGTGGATGTGAGCGTACAATGGTCCGACCGCTGCTGTCTGCGGGGATCCAAACAGCCAGGCCTCTGTCTGGATTAAACCCTGCTTCAAACAAAGGGGGGCTCAAGTAAACGGTTCATGAATGCTGATTAATTGATGCCATTTTTCTGCAGTGTGCCATGGAGATTTAGTTGGTGCCTCATCTGGGGGGTGGGGATGGTGGATAAAGAAGTGGGTCAACTTCTAAAACGATAACCCACTTCTTGGTTCAGCCTGGCTAGTTTTATCACCTGAAAAAGTTTGCGACTAACATTTTGTTTCGCGGGATTAAAACTAACGCCTCTAAATTGGTCTCAGCCCCCAGCCGACGTAGGTAACAAGGTTCGCCGCCGAGGGTTCCCACGCCGGCGGTAGGTGGGCACAGGTGTCCTGGAACAACGTGAGGGTGGCCCAGGGCCCGAGGGGCGAAGCGCTGGCCCGTGGCCCGCCTCAATGTGGGGCTCCCAGGGGCCGGCTCAATAGGCTGGGTTCCACTTGATGGCGAGAGAAAGGGCCGTTTCAGCCACTGCCCAGCAGGAAGGATCTGCTTGTGGAAGACCTCTTTCAGGAGCCTCTGTTTGTCTGAAGGCTGTCACAGCAGATGAGTACTCAGCAAACAGCGTGAACAAGGATTTGAACCAGAAAACCAACAGAGCCTTGACAATATTGTGATTGGGGCTTGTCTCCTTAGAGGGGGCTGAATGGCCAATCGAGAGTAGGAACAAGTGTGCATTCAGAACGGGACGTGGATTCCTCATAGTCGCTTTTCAGGACAGGGCGAGAAATCATGGCAGGAAACAGAGGACTGTGTGTGCTTAGGAGAGTCAAAATCCAACAACATGTCTAATCGACAAAGAATCAAGCTAAGCCTAGATGATCCTCTGAGCGCTTCTCTGTGTGTGCGTGTCATAGCTACGGTTTAAACATATGGCCATAAATGAACATAAAAGAGATGATTTCGCTGAATTGTAAGGCAACCGCTTACTTAAAAGATGCTTGCTGCTAAGATACTCTTCCATCTTCTGAATATAAAAAAAAAAACTTGTTGGTAAAGAAATATTGCAAGTTCAATACAAGTCCAGTCAACAACATTGGTGGCATACTGTTGATTATCACAGAAATGATACAGACCTCTTTACCACTTACATTAATTATTCTGTTAAACTTGGTAAAGCTGTTCATAATTTTATACACTAATTTAAGGGTTTATGGCATTGTGTCATCATAAACCCTAAAATTATATCTGGGTCGTTCCATGAAATCGGTGCCTTTTCCACTTGGAAAAACTGAAAAATAAAACAAGTTTAACCAATATTTTTTAAATATCCATGAAATGAAGACACCTTAAAATTGCCAGAAATTGTATTGTGCCATCTCATTGACTATTTTTCTACCTCATGTTTTCGTGTTTTTGTCAAACCTGTTACAGACTCGAGCGTTACTAGATATTATAGATTAATTAGAACTCATATGCCACTGAATGACATAAGCATAGCTCAATAATAGTTTAATAAAAATGTTTGAATTTTATTCAGACAATCTTTAAAAACAGGGTCAAACCTAATTAGTGTCATCCCTGTTACCCACGTCAAAACCTGTCACTCTAAAAAGTAACAGGTTGACAGTAACAGGTTTTGACGATTTCAAAAAATTTGCAAAATGCTAGCTAAGTTCACAAAGCATATATTGCATTCTTTGAAAGGACTTTACTTGTAGATACTGATTACATTAAATAATAATTGTTTAAATTTACATTTTAAAAATGGTAACAGGATTGACACTGCATGACGTTCCCCCCTTAGTCAAGTCTCATAAATCATCAAAAATAAAACATTATGACAGAACATAGTGACAGAAACATGCTTCTGTTTTAAGTGTTGGAATCCTGGTTGAGAGATTATGTAACCTCCTAAAAATTATGTCACTTGAATGTACATTATTTTACAGGGGTTTTTTTGATGAGGGTAACAGGGCTGACATGAAATAAGGGGACACCAATAAAATGATTTATATTTTATAGAAAAAATGCATACTTATGCCAAAAACATTGTTTAACAATAAGACTATATTTACAACAATATACAAATGTGATTTGTATAATTTTGCATTAATTTGCAAATTAAAAGTTCTGCTAAAACAGAAAATTCACAGTGAGGGACAGGCCAAAAACCTTACCAGCATAAATGCTATTTAAATAATTTAAAATAATATTTGATTAACTTTTTACGTAATATTGACAAAAGCAAAAGGCACGATTTCGTGAAATGACCCACCTACTTTTACACTGATTTACACAATTTACAGTTTTCTCACTGTAAATATTGTTTAACCTTGTGACTACTAATTGAAACAGCGAACATTTCAGTGTTTACATATTAACCCCATTCACTACAACCCTACAATTTTTTTCACGTTCTCAATTGCGGAAGCCTATGAATATCACTGATTAAACGAACACAGGACGTTCTGTTTAAATAGCTTGCATCATCTGAACTTCTGTTTTACACTAGAATAGGATTACTACGTAATAACTGTAAGAATTAAAACTGCATTTTTCTCACTCAATGCGTCTTCCATCACAGTTCTCGACTGACATCTTGTTTTTCTTTCTCCTCACGCTGAACGAAATACTGCACGTTGAACGTTCTATGACGCAAAACGCGCATGAATATTTAATTAATCAAGCTCCGTTCGGTTAATGATTGGCTGTTTGATGCTAGACGACCGGCTGCTCCCAAGCTAGATTTAACAACCCTCCGCGATTTAAAAATACGATAACCCAGGTTTAAAAAGTTAATTTTTCTGTTAGACAATATGATGCAAGTAAAAAGAATAAAAGCTGAGTTTAAGTATTGTGCTGTGCAAATATTGTTTATTTAGTTTATAGGGAAGGCTATTTCTCTTCTAATTAACCAACTTAACCTAAACCGGATGTCACTGTGTGCAGGAGTTCACAGCGAACAGGTCGTGGGAAGCTTAGTTTCACTCTACAGCACTTCCCTACACAAGCCCAAGCCCAGTAGCCATGACCTCTCTCCAGCCAGGTTAATTCTGATACCATAATCCCCTGTGAACAAGCCCAGCGCCGGTTTTCTGAATCCTCACACCTGTGCGCTGCTGTCACCTGGCCGCTGTACAGCCGAGCAGAGGAATTCCAGGGGCTTGGCCTCTTGTTATTACATGCAGCTTAAAGGATGCTGTTTTGCACAAGTGTGATTGAGGGTTAGGGTTTCTCTTAATGAATCCAGGGTATTAGATTGTGAAAGGAACGATATCGTATTTCTCCAGAGGATGTATAATTTCTGCGTTTGGGAAATGCTGATTTGCAATGGACCGAAAGGATTTGTTTAAACACGCTTAAAAAGCCAAACGTATATCCCGACAGAAACTGTCCTGAGAGATTTTCAAAGCATCATCAGCTGTTGCAGACAGGCCTGGAAAATCAGCTGACGGTTGTCGTCTATTTAGTTGTCTTTTTAAAAATTCATCATGCGCTTATTGACCGATTCATCCGCTTGATGGCCGGGCAGAGAGGTTGACAAAGAGGAATGTTGTCTGCTGGAAGAGTTGCTCTAAGTTTGAGGGGTGCTGAAGAGAGATGGTTGTGATGGAATGGGCAGGGAAGGGCTGTGACTCCTCCATTGAGTGTGTAGGGGCACGCTGAATTGGGCTGATTTGCCTGTGAATGGAGCCTTTCCATTATTCTTGTTAGGGAGCTGTCACATCCAATAGAGAAAGTGAAAACCTCCTTTTATCAACCTTTTCCAAGTGAAACAGAACAGGCAATCAATAACCGAATTCAAAACCGGGGGAAAGTCAAGCAGAATGATATGGGGATGTTAAAAAAGGGGGCATTTGTCAAATCGCTAATGAAGAAAAAAGCTAATAAGTGATGTAATTTCAGCTCAAATAGGATGATTGGAATAACAGGAAAGATAAATGTAACATAAAACATTGGGCAACAAAATACACTAACTTAAAAATAAAGTAGACTAATTATTTAGTGAGTCTGCGAGCATAGGAAATAATAGAATTACAGATGTTGTCTTTATTCCATTCCTGCTTTTTTTATTTTGTATGGAGGCATGCAAAACAAACGTAAAGAATGAAGCTTGTGCGATTCAACAAACAGCAATTTATATTGCATTTATAATGAAATTACATTGCCAAGTTGGTTACAAAAGTATCTTCAGAAACATAAACTCTAAATTTCTCTGTATAGAAAACAGAAGCACATCAAATTGCAACAAATTGCTCTATCATCTAAATACTTTTGTATTCATTGTAACAAAATGTAATGCACTGGTGCATGATTCGTGTTTGTAGCCTAACCATTCCCTTTGAATGCAGTGTACAAGATATAATGTACTGCTAAAGTGGATAAGAATATTTTTATTTCAGAACTTTAAAGATGAGTTTGATTCTGAAGGTCTGAGTAGGATTGCATGAAAAAATTAAGATATTATCTTGGTATGATATAATATTATACAGACTATTATACAGACAGTTTTAAGAAATAAACCATGCAAATAAGCACAAACAATCTACAGCAATAGCAAACATATTTTTAGAGCCATATATATTAGTACAATTTGTAAAATGTAGATTTTTTTTCTAAAACTGAATGATAAAATGTGTTCAAGAATCTAATTTAGATTTAAACATTGGAATTTTCAGTTTTTCACACTGAATAATATGTCTTATATTTTTAAAAAGCAGTTAAAAGGAATTAAAAAAAAAAACGATGTATTTGCATGACTGTCTTATCAAGGCGAGATGGACTGAATATAACATTCATCAACTAATTTTCACATACTGCGGCTTCCAGTGTTTTTCCGCCGAATGGAGAAAATGAATCGCATCATTTGGCCCCATCAATCAACCTGGTAATTGATGTCTTAATTGATGGCTGGGTTATACAGTTAATTGAGCACCTTCATTGTGGACTGTCATTGTTCACTCTTTTCAAACACACTGTGCCCAGCAAACGGGCACAGGATAGAGCAACTCAACAAAGAGACACTAAACCAATACATGTGTTGCTTATTTATTCCAGAGGAAGAAGACAAGATCTCATTTTGGGATCTGAATAGAAAAGACAGATATCAGATGAATTAAATTATTTCCTTCTATGTGAAAAGAAAATGAGTGTGACAAAATAGTATAAGATAGATAATAGCCATTTTTCACAAATAGGATACAAAATAAGACCTGAAATGCTTTAAATGTCTTTTTTTTTTCTTTTTGAATAGAAAGGAGTTTAACTTTGAGAAAATGTTGTTTGCCCAGGATGTCAAAGTAGAGTTTTTATTTTATTTTATTTTTGTAAATTCATTTTAAATGAGATTTGAAATTTTAAAACATATTCCAAAAGAAAGGGTAAATAAAGTTTAAACCTTATAGGTTTTTTTCCCCAATAAAATAAACACACACACTAATTAATTAATTAATTCAATATAGATCATAAAACGTTAAATCAAAATAAACACTAAATAAACATAAAAAATTACATTTTAGCCTAAATAACTTATCAAATCCCCATTTTGATGGCGAGCGTATATTTGATGTTTTTAAAATCAATTACTTTACATGATGTTAAATGATATTTTAAAAAAATCTAAAATACATAAATTCTCACCAAGCCTGCATTTATTTGATCCAAAGTACAGCAAAAAACAGTACAATTTAAAAAAAAAAATTTTTACTATTTAAAATAACTGTTTTGTATTTGAATATATTTTAAAATGTCATTTATTTCCTGTGAATTCAATGCTGAATTTTTTTGCATCATTACTCCAGTCACATGATTCTTAGGAAATTATTATAATATTCTGATTTGCTGCTCAATAAATATTTATTATTATTATTATTATTATTATTATGTTAAAAACAGGTAAATAGAATTTTTTCAGGTTTCTTTGATGAATAGAAAGTTCAGAAGAAAAGCATTTATCTGAAATAGAAATGTTCTGTAACATTATAAATGTCTTTATCATCACTTTTGATGATTTTAAACAATCCTTGCTAAATAAAGGTATTAATTTCTATAATTTTTTTTCCTAAAATAAAAAAAATACTGACTTTTGAATGGCATAGTGTATAATGTTACAAAAGCTTTTTATTTCAGATAAATGCTGATCTTTGGATTTTTCTATTAAGAAAAGAATCCTGAAAAAATTTACTCAACTGTTTTAAATATTGACAATAATAAGAAGAATAATAGAAGTTTCTTGAACAGAAAATAAGCTTATTAGAATGTTTTCTGACGAATCATGTGACACTGAAGACTGGAGTAATGATGCAGAAAATTTAGTTTTGATCACAGGAATAAATTACATTTTGAAATATATTAAAATAGAAAACAGTTTTTTTAAATAGTACAAATATTTCACAATATTACAGCTTTTGCTGTAGTTCAAATGCAGACTTGGTGAGCAGAAGAGACTTCTTTACAAAAACATTAAAAATCTTACTGTTCAAAAACTTTTGACTGGTAGTAAATGTCTGTAATACTTTAAAAAACATAGACAGTAATGGGACTGTATTCATGAAAAGTGCCAAATGCATTTATCAGTTTGTGATTTACACTTCTAAAACTTATCTACCCTCTTTTCTACAATATTTTTTTTCTCAGGTTGTGGGCTTTCACCATTCCTGGTTTCACTGCTTGTCTCCGCGGTGACTGAGTACTGAATCGCTGTGACCGATGGGACTGTCACCCATCCATCTTCACTGGGCTGGCTGCAGATTAAAGCAGAAGGATGTATAAATCAGAGCGCTAATGAATAGCTCTGCTCAGCGGAGGAGAGAGGCTCACCTATTTTTCTCTGCCTACTCACTGATCTCTTCCAGCAATCCTTCCTCCCTAAAACTCTCTAGCCAAAGCAGAAGCGCTGTCAAACACTGTCTTTACTTGACAAGTTAGTTGTTAAACACCCCCCTAACTAAACTAGTCTTTAAACACTGTGGGCGGCAGCAGGTATCAGTGGGAGAAAGGCCGGGTGAAGCGTCGGCCTCTCTGAGTGCGTAATCCTGGCCTGCTGATGGTGCTGGGGGGCAGTTTGCTTAATTGGGTTACAGAATACTTTAATTACTTCACTTTCCCACATTCTTGCTCTGCGCACAGACACAATGGTGGCGCGGTGAGAAACTGCAGCCCAGGGCCCTGGAGTGCAGCTGCAGGGTAATTATCATTACGAGCTCCATGCATCTGTATACAAACAAGCCCACAGCTGCTAACTCTCTGACACTGACGATACATGGCTCATGAGAGTGGCATTGATGGCAGCGTGCCTGCGTATTCATCCATACATGGTTAGTTGACACTAAATACTTATGGGAAGTTGATGTTCTATGGCGTGGTGTGATGTCAAACTATTTCAAACATTTTACTGATTCTTTCATAATATTATTCGATTATGTGTGCAGCTTTAATGAGCTCATTAAGAGTGAAAGACTACGTGGAATAATTGTATTTTATTTGTCAGCAGTCACTTAAAATGAAACTAAAGAAGGACAAAATGTATGGAAACCATTTCTGGTTCAGAGTAAAAAATTATTTTTTTAATAAAAAGTCACACTGTAAGATATAAAAATCACAATTAGAAAACATAAAGGCACAATTGTGAGACATATTTTATTCTTCTGAACCAAATACAAGTAAAAAGAAATTTTGTATGTGAGTAAATTTATGTGTGTATGTATACATGTATGTATGTATGTATGTATGATGTATGCATTACACACTACCTTTCAAAGTGTGGGGGTAGGTTATTTATTTACTTGTTTGTTTATACAATACCTTTCAGAGCTTGGGGGTATTTGTTTATTTATTTAATTTATTTATTATACCCTACCTTTCAAAGTATGGGGATAGGCTATTGATTCCATTCATATTGATAGGCCATTCATTCATTCATTCATTCATTCATTCATTCTACACTATCTTTCAAAGATTGGGGTAGGTTATTTATTTATTAGAAAACATAAAGGCACAATTGTGAGACATATTTTTTTCATCTGAACCAGAAACAATTAAAAAGATGATTAAATCCATTAAATTTATTATTAAATTAAATTAAATTTATGTATGTATGTATTTATTATACACTACATATACCAAAGTTTGGGGGTAGGTTATTTATTTATTTGTTTGTTTGTTTATACAATACCTTTCAGAGCTTGTGGGTATTTATTATAATATATAATTTATTTGATTATTATACCCTACCATTCAAAGTATGGGGATAGGCTATTTATTTATTTATTCATTCATTCATTCATTCATTCATTCATTCATTCATTCATTTATTTATTTATTTATTTATTCATTCATTCATTCATTCATTATACAATATCTTTCAAAGATTGGGTAGGTTATTTATTTATTTACTTATTTATAATCCCCCACCTTTCAAAGTTTGGGGATAGGTTATTTATTTATTTATTATACACTACATTTCAAAGATTTGGTAGGTTATTTATTTAGTTGTTTGTTTACACAATACCTTTCAGAGCTTGGGGGTATTTGTTTATTTATTTAATTTATTTATTATACCCTACCTTTCAAAGTATGGGGATAGGCTA
>JAHKKF010501567.1:0-13073 GCA_019740295.1 Labeo calbasu
CAATCGTATTTTCTCCCTCAACTTCAAAAATCATTTCAAAATCATCCTACATCGCTGCAGAAGTACTGACCCAGTCTTTGCAAAGTGAACATGCAAAGGAGATCAAACACCCTCAACAAAAAAGGTAAACAGTGATGTAAGACAATTTCAAAGTTGAGGGAGAACATGAGATGGGAGTTTTTCGACATACTCTAACTGTCATGAACCGGAACAAAAACAGTTCAGGCAGAGTAAGATAAGATGAGCATTTGGCATTAAAAAGTATATAAATTGTATTATTTTTATTAAAATAACCAATCGTTACGCTAGATAAGACTCTTCTTTCTCGGCTGGGATCGTTTACAACCTCATTTGGGATTGTTTGAAGCCGCATTTAAACTGCATTTTGAAGTTCAAAATCGGGGCACCATATCAGTCCATTATATGGAGAAAAATGCTGAAATGTTTTCCTCAAAAAACATAATTTCTTTACGACTACAGAAAGAAAGACATAAACATCTTGGATGACAAGGGGGTGAGTACATTATATGTGAATCTTTGTTTTGGAAGGGGGTTTCTCCTTTAATGTCATTACACTTTATTTGTTCTGTTTTATTTAGTGAAACCTTACTACATATATGGAATAACCATTTTATAAAAGCAATAAGCCCCGTAAAGGCGTGGTTTACATTGAATTTATAACAGCTAAGGGGGTTTTAGGCATAGATATATGTACGTAGATGCCTCATTAGCAACTGTTTCTATGGGCTGCTATACGTAAGCCGTCCGCCATAATGTCAACTTGACGTCATTCACCATAGTAATCATTAAATATTCGAAATGCCACAATCCTGCACAGCCGTTGGTCAGTGTTGGTGAATGGCGGACACATCCACATGCTTGGAGCAGTCAAATGGAGCCACTGTAAACCATGGCTTCTTGTGGGCTTATTGCTTTATTATAAAACAGATAGTTCCAGTCCTTGATTCTGATTGGTTGAGCTGCATTCAAAGCTGTTCTAAATTAGGCTACTCTACAAACATACACCTTTGTTTACTTTTGTGTGTTGTTTGGCAACCACTTTGTTGCAACCACAACTGTTTCTGAGGAACTACACTGTTTGGTGGAAGAATGCTGTTTTTATTAATATCATTACACTTTATTTGCTCTGTTTTATTTTGTGAAACCTTACTACGTATATGGAATAACCGTTTTATTCCGCTTAGTGTCATGCCTAACAATGCCCCTAAGCTGTCATAAATTCACTGTAAACCAAGGCTTCTTGAGGCTTATTGCTTTATTAAAGTATATTAAAATAGAAAACCACTATTGCAATATCATTTCACAATATTACTGTCTTTTCTGTATTTTTAATCAAATAAGCACGGTCTTGATGAGCAGAAAAGTCTTCTTTAAAAAACATTACAAATCTTACTGATCCCAAACTTTTGAACGGCAGTATATATTCATGTTGCATAATATTATACAGTTTATACAAAATATTTGGAGTCTGTAAGACTTTTTAATGTTTCTAAAAAATAACATTTCTTATTTTCACCAAGCTGCCTTTATTTGATCAAAACTACAGCAAAAACTGTGAAATATTACAATTTAACTGCACCAGATAGTGACACTGATACTGAAGACTGGAGTAATGATGCTGAAAATTTAGCTTTGCCAGGAGTAAAATAAATGTTGAAATATAAATTAAAATAGAGTTGTAAAAATATTTCACAATGGTATAGTCTTTAATGTATTTTTGATCAAATAAACGCAGCCTTGGTTGTGGATAACCTATAAAAAAAACTTAATGTATGTTAAGATCTTAACGTATGTTAATATATGTATATATGATACATGTGATAGTTGTGATATTATGAAGCGCATTAATGTAATGACATGAAATTTCTGTATTACAGTGAGAGGGAATGTTTTAACATGAAAATAATGTGAAAGTACTGTGCAAAGTTGTTTCTGATTTGCACACCTGACTTGAAGACTGTGTAGCTTATTGCTTACAATACAAATCGCATGTACTTTACAATATAACCATGTCCATTCCCACAATAATCACATACTCACTCCTCACTAACCGGTGTTCTGTTACATAACCACACAGTCTGCAATCATTGTGTTGTCTCTGCATCAACAGCTTTGTGGCCAAACAAGCAATACACAAAGATTGCTATTCATTTTACATCTTACAACGAGTAAGAGCTAAAATGCTGACCTTCTGTGTAGCTGGAGACTGTTGTGAACACTCTCTGGAAATACAGGAGGTATGACCCGCTAGATAAGATGTTATCTAATATCTTTAATCAAATTTGCCAGGCTATACACAAGTCGTATCAGCAGAGGAACTAACTGTACAGTAGGCCATCATGTGCCAGGCTTCATTGGGTTATCCGCCTAACATGATAACAAGATAAAAACAATTCAGACATCTCTTTGGGAATCAATTTGCATGTAATACAAATTCATGGAGTTGTGCATATTGATGGGAAGCATTCAGGAAGGTTACTTTTAAAAGTAACACATTACAATATTCCATTACTCATTATGAAAAGTAATTACTTACAATAGGAATGGAAAATAACAAATTAAGATTCTACTTTTTTCCCTAATATTTGCTGTATTGTTCTCCAGATTATTTTATTTTATTTTATTTCATTTTGGACAAGTGTTTATCCAACCAACACAGTTTGCATACATAAATGCAAGGATGAAAACTCAAGAAAGGGGCATGTAAGGACAAAATTTATGACAGTCGAACCTACAAACTCATGGCTATTTGTAAATATTTTATGAGGTGGATAATTCGTAGGAATTCGTACAACCTCACTCACAATTTTTGCTAAATTGTGTGTATTTTAAGAGTTCCCCAATTTGAATGAATTCGTTTGAATGACCTACCCCTATCCCCATCCCTAAACCTACCCGTCACTGGGGTCTAAACAAATCATATAAAATACAAATTGTACAAATTAGCCACCACGTAAAATACGCACGAATTGGTTGTGAAATAGCACTGACAAACTCCTGCACTACAATAAATGTGAAAGTAAAAATCTGGAAAACATAGTGACAAAGCGTTTTCTTTCTGCAAAAGATTTCTTTAACTTTTAAAATGTTTAGTGCTCCCTAATCAGGTGTATCGTGTTTTAAAACATACCTTGCATATAATGGTGTCAGTTTAACTAAAAACATAATTTTACACAATCTAGCAACATGTTTCTTACTTAAAAAGCTAACTTGGATATTAAGATGTGCAACTAACACAAACACATACACGCACAGACACACAAAAGGCTTTACTATTTACCTGAAAAAAACTTACGTGCTTATGTAACATTACTTATTCAAACAAGAAAAAAATGGTGTAAATGTAACAAGTAACATGTAACATTTTATTGTGATTAGCTAACTGTTAGTTACTGATATGTTATCGAGTAAATTTTACAAGTTACTGTACATGTTACTTGAAAAAAGTAATGTAATTATGTAACTCAAGTTGCTTGTAATGTGTTACTCCCCACACAGATGATACTGAATTCACAGTGTATGACACATCAAGTGAAATAAGTGTTGTTGAAAGAGCTGTGGGCTTATAGGCGACCGGACAGCCATCCCCGATGAACTCACTGTGAGGATAATCCACTTCAGATGCTTTTATGTGACAGAATGCCCAATCTCACACATACACATATTGTCCAATCCTCCTTGTTTTTGTTCCACTGAGCTAATGGATAGTCTTCATCAAATGGAAGATTCACGCTCCCTTTTTATGATTCCCACAGTAAAACCTCTAACATCTCCAACTTACACGCTAAATGGGTCATACACTAGAGCTCCTGTTGTGTTGGCTCAGTGAGCAGATGCTAATGGGGCTTTGAGTGAGAGTATGAGGGTCGAGCGTGAGATGCCCTGGGCTTTTGTACTAACTCCATTATTTTGAGAAATACTAGCTGTGAGTATTAACACACACACTGTCTGTGGCGCAGAGGCATTATGGGTAGATGAGCATGAAATAAAACCTAGAACAAAATAATTATCATGCTAGGCTTTTTTAGGCATTTGCATAAGCTATCTGACGATTAGATCAGAAAGCAGGATGGCAGCTTATGTATTTCTCAAATTTGTCCTGAAATTTCATCCTTCACACAGATGTGAAAATCCTTCCAGAGAAGCTGTTGTGTTGTATTTCTTTTTTTTTTTTTTAGATGTATTTACTTTTTCCCTATTATAACCCTGAGCAGCTGTGCTGTTCTATCCCTAATACAGACAGATGTTGTATGACTCCTGTTTTTGGACTTCGAATGACTCTTGCACTTAGTACATTTCAAAATAAAGTGCATTTGGCTATTTTAATGCGCGTTTAGTTACTAAACTGCTGTTACAAAGTTTGGGATCAGTAAAATTCTTAATGTTTTTTAAAGACATTTCTTATGCTGATCAAGGCTGTATCTCAAAAATTGATCAAAAATATATAAAAAAAAAAAAATGTAATTTTGTGCAATTTAAAATAACAGTTTTCTATTCAATATACTTTAAAACATAATTTATTCCTGTGCAGCAAAGCTGAATTTTCAACATCATTACTCTTGTCTTCAGTGTCTCATGATCCTTCAGAAATCATGTTGGAAACAGTTGTGCTGCTTTATATTTATTTTGGAAACTGTGATACTTTTTTTAGAATTCTCTGATGAATAAAACATTAAAAAAAAGAACAGCATTTTTTTTAAATTGAAATATTTTGTAACAATATACACTACCATTCAAAGTTTGGGGTCAGTATATTTTTCTTTCTTTCTTTGAAATAAATTAATACTTTTCAGCAAGGATGTGTTAATTTGATGAAAAGTGACAGCAAAGACTGTTCAATTTATATTTGAAATAAGTGCTGTTCTATATAACAAAGAATCCTAAAAGAATTATCACAGGTTCCAAAAAACTGATAATAAATCAGCATATTAGAATGATTTATGAATGATCATGTGACACTGAACACTGGAGTAATACAGCTAATAAAGAAATAAATTATATTTAAAAGTATATTAAAACAGGAAACCAATATTAGAAATTGTAATAATATTTTACAATATTACAGTTTTTTCTGTATTTTTGATCAAATAATTACAGCCTTGATGAGCATAACAGACTCCATTAAAAAACGTACTGATCCCAAACTTTTGAACGGCAGTGTATGTCTTGACTTCTGATTAAATTTATTCTTTAAATTCAGAAGTGTAATTCAACAAATGTAAGTATGATCATTCAAAATGTATGATTAAACAGAATTTGTGTAAACTAAATTAAAAACTTGGAAATATGGTTTTAATTGATAAACAAATTATAGGTTTATCCTGAGTCCATTTTTCACTTTCCATCACGTTATTTTTGTTAAAAAAAAAAACAAAAAACCTTTAACTAACAAAAACCAGGTCCTTAATGACATCATCCTCCAGAAACTGACATCATTTTGAAGGGAAAACAACAGCACACACTTTAATAGGTATTAGCAATGGACCTGATGAATTTTGTGATGTTTATTTCCATGTATTAGACTGACCATTAGTCTGACAATTTTCTTAACTGTTGTATAAACCGTCAAGTTAGAATTAATAAAGTTAAAGCACCTGATATTGAGCAGAGCATATTTCTGAAAGCCCAGAATAGAAATGACAACACAAGCCAGCTTTGTATGCATGTTTTCAAAACTACAGACTTCAAAAGGTACCGTATAACAGAAAAAATACCCATTTGTAAAACAATTTAAATAAAGAATGACCCACAAATGTGGTCTTGTTGCGTGATGTTATCTGAGCTTAGAAGCGTGACCGTTTAAAGGAAACATCAGCCAGGAACTCATCTTCATGGGAACTAACAACACAGATCTGTGCAAACTATTGTGTACTGCTACGAGAGTATGTTTTGTTCAGACAAAATCTCTGAAAATTGTTTCAAGACTAATGTAATATACAAAACCCATTTAAAAGATAATCAAAGGCACAAGGCCTTGCTAACGCTACTTGTTTTCAGTTTACAAGAAGTCCAGCCTAAATACAAGCTGCAAATCTGCTGGGCTGTACTGCTAGAGCACACATATATACAACAAATCATTCAAAAATCCATATACAGCAACTGTCCAATACATAATGTCGAAAACTGGTGTAACTGATTATCTAAAATGTGTTGTCAATATAGAGATGCAGTATGCGGATGGAAAAAAAAGGAAGCCCAGAGGAAAACCTTATTGCACAATGGTTTCTCACTCAAATGCATATATCTAAAAATTCTTAAGGGTTTAGTTTACCCAAAAATTAAAATTCTGTCATTAATTACTAATTCTCGCTATGTGATCTCATGACGAAAACGTACCTGTGGGATCTTTTTTGCAAGACGCAAAATACATACTAATAAGTACATATCACTGCAGTTTACAACAGAAATGAACACTAGAGGCAGTAATACAGCGAACACTTGTAATCGTTTTCGTACACGGTTACAAATACAGCTCCATATGTTTTGCTTTCCAAACACAACAAGCTCGCTCGGTAGCTCAGTCGGCACAGAAGTGGACTTTGGATGTGGAATCCTTGGGTAAGAATCTCATAAAATTCATGACTCCCGATGAAAAAGTTAATAAATGAGAGATTGAAAAACAAGCTAAAATGGCATGCTTGCGATTGCATTTTACATCATATTCGCTTTTGTTCATACTATATAGGTTTAGGTGTGGTGCAGATGGTACGTTAATTTAAAACGTCACGGAACATTAGCGTTATAGCACCAATGGACATTTCAGTCAGAACTGCGGTGACACATACAAAACCAATGGTATATATTTAATTTCAAACAGTTCGATATCATCATTTTGCCCAGTTCGGTATTTCATATGCTGCTGTTCCGAAGTGCTTCCCAAATTGCTGCGAAACCGGTAAACCTGACATCAGAACAACGTGATGGATCATCAAACAGATGAAATCCATCAACACGCCCGAAAAAAATAAAGACAACAGTAGAAATGAAATATGGCATTATTTTGCATACAAAACAGATGATAAAGGTGAACGAACTGACCTTACTGCACCAGTATGCAAGCATTGCTATAAATCATGTGTTGCCACAAGAGGCAACACATCAAATCTTGCCAAGCATTTGTCACTTGCTCATCCTAATCTTTTAAAGATCAACAGGTGAGTGCATCATTCATAAGTTCAGTTTTGATTAACTTTTATTTTTTGAGGCGGACAGTAGTGAAGTACTGTTACTTTACTCAAGTATCTGTAGTTTATCAGAGTGTTTTTCTTTGGAAAATTTTTACTTCACTACATTCCAAAGCATAATGTCATACTTTTTTACTGCAGTTCATTTCATAAATAGAAGTTAGTGTTACCTTTAATACTTAAGAATAACAACAATGTAGTATTTTCTTGTACTCTTTGTAATCTTTGAATTCATTTTACTTGATTAAAAGTAAAAAAGTAATAAATTTCTAATGTAATTAAGTATTAAGTGATATTTAATAGAAAACGTAGTGCAGTAAAAAGTACAATATTATGCTTTGGAATAGTGTGAAGTAAAGTTTTCTAAAAAAAAAAAAAAAAAACACTCTGATAAAGTACAGACACTTGAAAAGTACTTTTAAAGCAGAGTAAAAATACTTCACTACTGTCCGCCAACTGATCAACACACATATGATGTAATATGGAGTAAACACGAAAGCTCAAACGTGTGTGTGTGACACACTAGAACCATTTTAGTTTTGGTCACATAATATTTGCACTTGCATTTCAAACAATCACGTGAATTTGAATGAAGCAAGAGTTTTGCTATATTAATTTTAGTATCAGTAATATGAAGGGAATGTTTCTGCCGCGCTGCCGAGAGAGCAAGAGGGAGATTTATATTTATATTTTTATATTGAGATTATATATTTATATTTAGATATAGATTTAATGCTTTATATTTAGATTTAATGAGTCCAAAATCTGAAAACAATCAGAGAAAGAGATAACATGCTTTTGAATACTTTGATTGTTAGAATATTTTACAGTAAAGCAAACTTTGTTAAAATTCATTAGGTAAGCTGACCTAACAGTATTACAGCACTTATTAATATAGGTCAATAATTACTTATAAATGACAAATAAACTAATACAAGTTTAGTCTGTTAACATTACTTGCTAAATTGTTTTGAATTCACTTATCTTTTGAGGCTGATTATTTGTCACCTATGGTATCGATTTAGTATCGATACTGAGGTATTAGATTCTGGTATCATACCAAAGCCAAAATTATGGTATCGAGCCATCCCTTGTCCTTCCTACCTTTCTGGGCCTTGAACGTGGTAGTTCCGTTGCTGTCAGAAAACTCTCTAATTTCATTAAAAATATCTTAATTTGTGTTCCAAATATGAACGAAGGTTTTACAGGTTTGGAATGACATGAGGGTGAGTAATTAATGACAGAATTTTCATTTTGAGGTGAACTATCCTTTAAAGAGCAAAGATCAAAATTATTGTGGCTCACATTTAGGAGGAATTTAATAAGAAATGTTTGAGGTTTTCACTATGGCCTCTTTCATGCATCTATAGTAGTTTAAATATTGCAGGTCCATCAAGAAAATACTTCATCAGCCCAGGTAAAAGCTGCTGCTTTGATTTCTCATGTGAGAGGAAACTCTGCCCTCTTTGCTTGTCAGAGCTCATCGAGTCCTTTGCATTTCACTCTATCATTAACTGTCTTAATGATCGCTTCTCACTGGAGCAGCACTGGAGCTGCTGATGTATCAGTGTAGCTCAGGTTTCGCTGTGTTTCAATCACTCACCTGTTTCACAATCAAGGCTTCACTTGATGGTCCACTGAGGTCCATGGATGCCACTCAGATAAGGAAAGGCCATAACTGTAGGATTCGTAATTACTATATTATAACACTCTAACAATTATGTTAATGTAACACAGGTTATTTTAAATAATAATCATCAGGTCTTTCCAAACCATTTAGCTGTTTCGTTCTCCCATAATTGTTTGTTTCTGTTGGTTCCTATACCATTAAGGGATATTAGGCAGTAATGATGCTTCTCTGCGCTAATTGGTTTCAAATGTTGCCTCAATACACTTTTAGCCGTTAGCATGTTTACACTGTGCAAACAGCTGTTACTTGTCATGTGAACAGACTTCACAGACCTGACACATAAAGACCAATTACCATTAATTGACGGGAATCTCTGACCTGTTACTAAAAGTTAGAAAGTGATTAGTTTTGCCCTACGGACTGAACATTTTGGTTTTCCATCCGATACAAAAGCAGAGATTTCACCCTACATTTTTACATAAAAAAGTTAGAGAAGAAAACCATTAAAAGAACCATTTTTTCCTAAAACAGTTAAATTACATCAAGAACCTTTTCCACTATCAAGAATCTTTGTGCAATTGAAAGTTTTCATGAACGTTAAATGTGCTTCATGGAAGCACAGATGCATTGAAGAACCTTGTACTATTTTAAATTGTCTGTGCTGATTGTAGGGATAATTATCTGTTGCATAATCTAGAATATGTAATATTTTGCTTGATATAACAGTATTACACAGTCAAAACACAACACAAAGTAATAATTCCTAAGTAATAAAGCTAGCAATGTTTATAACGTGCAGTAAAGGAGAATTTGACCTGACATGATGCAGCATTGTTCCTGATCAATAATCACTTCATAGATTGTATTATGTACTACTGTACCTTCATGAAAGGCTTATCATATGCATGTTTAAGCAAATAAGGGTCTCACATCTGGGTTGCATTACCTAAGATAGTGATAAATGTGCACCTTTGACTTTATTCTGAAAGGTCCTATCTCTTCTCTCCACAGACGTCAGATATATTCAAGTAAATGAAAAGATATTGGCTGACTGTGGATGCTAACATTGGTCCTTGTGAAACCTGACCTGGAAAAGACTGAGCTATGTGATATGCCGCCATATGGATCTGATCTCAAAACAGTAGCATGGTTCGGCCTGTATCCAGCTCTGATAGGAAAAGAGAAAAAATAGCTTTCACATTTCAGCCATGAAAGTGAATTTGAATTGTTAAATGCACTATGATTTTAAGATACTCTCCAGAGAGGCCGCACCACATGTTCCCAGAAACTCTATGACTCTTTTATGGGAACACAATAATCCATCTAACCTGCTGCATAATGGAGCAAACATAAGAATTTCTTAAGAGGGTGTTCCTAGAAATGATACATAAGATATTACATTCATATATCATTAAATAAAAACATAAATATTTTTGTACAGCTGAGGTCAAAAAGTTTACATACACCTTGCAAAATCTGCAAAATGTTAATTATTTTACCAAAATAAGAGGGATCATATATAATATACGTTATTTTTTATTTAGTCCTGACCTGGATAAGATATTTCACATAAAGACGTGTACATATAGTCAACAAGAGAAAAGAATAATTTATTTTTTTAAAATTACCCCGTTCAAAAGTTTCCATACACTTGATTCTTAATGCTCTTGTTACCTGAATGAACCACAGCTGTTTTTTTTTTTTTTTTAGTGATAGTTGTTCATAGGTCCTTTTTTTGTCCTGAACAGTTAAACCGCTTTCTGTTCTTTAGAAAAATCTTCAAGTCCCACAAAATCTTTGGTTTTCCAGCATTTTTGTGTATTTGAACCCTTTCCAACAATGACTGTATGATTTTGAGATCCATCTTTTCACACTGAGAACAAAAACTTTTGAACAGAATTAAGATTTGACCATTTTTCTTATTAAGCTTAATGTTTTTTTTTTTCATTTAGTGCTGCGCTCCAGAAGCTATTCTAATTCAATAGGTCATCTGATATTCAAATCTTAATGCATCCCTTCTTCCCTCTGAAGCACAGTGAGTGTTTGAACCTTCTGTAATAGTTGCATATGAGTCCCTCAGTTGTCCTCAGCGTTAAGAGATGGACCTCAAAATCATACGGTCATTTTTGTAAAGGGTTCAAATATACAAAAAATCTAAAAAACCAAAGAATTTTTGGGACCTAAAGGATTTTTCTAAAGGATATAGGGCAGTTTAACTGTTCAAGACAAACAAAACATCATGAACAATTATCATGTAACAAAAAAAAAACACAGCTCTGGATCATCCAAGTAAAAACCCAGTATTAAGAATCAAGTGTATGTAAACTTTTGGTTATTTTTTAAATTCAACGATTATTTTCTATTGTAGGCTATTTGTAAATGTCTTTTTTTTTTTGTGAAATATCTTATTCAGGTAAGTACTAAATAAAAAATAACATGCATTTTGTGTCATCCCTCTTATTTTGGTAAAATAATTAACATTTTGCAGATTCTGCCATCGGTTGTTTCTCATAATTCATGCACCAAATCCAGTGATGTTAAAGACAACATGGCTTGATGAGCAGAACTTTAAATCAGTTGTTATACATGAAAATATTTACCTGCCTTTATAAGGCTGTCAAGCTTTATATTTGTGTGTCTTTACCATCAAAAATAGAGAAAAACCCTGTACTAGTATGATGGCCTCAAAGCTAGCAACATGGACTAAAAGCCACAAAACTCCAGCTGTGATTTCATGGAGACTCAAAAGCTTGATGTCTGCGTCAAATCCATAAAGCTCAAATGATAAGGAGACAGCTGACCTCAGTCAAAAGCTATCTTGTGCGGATACACTCTAATTATCCTGTGACAGCATAAAAACCTCACAACTTTCGATGTCCCTTTAAACTGTCAGCAAGCCACAAATTAGCCCACCACGTGCTAGCCACCCCAGCCCTCCCAGCATAACCCCAGCCCTATGGAGGAAGAGCAAGAGTCCAAAACGACATGCTATTGTTTATTAGTGTTGGATGGAGCATGAGGGAAGTTTGGACATGTGTGCTTGCAGCGGTGGAGGTGAAGACTGAGGGAAACGTCTGTGAGGAAGAGGATCTAAACAGACTCCTCTGCTGAATGTTTGGATAATAAACACCATCTTTGTTAAGGTCAAAGTTAAGATTATAGATCATGTCAGGCCAAGGCACATGTTACAGAAGATGTTCACAAGAAAAAGTAAATCCGGTCCAGTTCTACACTGTTAGGCCTGTTTCACACACATGTAAGCAGCACACATTTATTTCAGCACCCTTATTAACAGCAGTTAGGGAAGTTAAAGTTTAGCACATTTTAAATATATTTACTTTAAAATTGCTTTAGTTAAATAGTTAAAATTGCTTTACAGTGTTGCGGTTTTCCCGTGGAATTGGGCTACTTTAACGCTGTTGCCTCAGGTTGAAGTGACCCTAATAACATCATATTTAGCCCCTGGAATCGCAATTTTACCAGGGGAACCCTGCTAAAAATGTGTATTTCCCCCCATGCAACACGATTTTTATCAGAGGATCTCCCCGAAGCGACTTTGGGGTAGTTTTGAGTGGGCGTGTTTTGTTGTGAAAACCTGGCGACCCTGGTGCTTTAGTATGTTAGCCAACACATCAAAATCAGTGTACTTCTTTGAAGTATGACAAAAGTTATTATTTAAGATGTATTTTAAATGTGTAACTTCCGTTAAGTACACTTCAGTGGCCTTTAATTTCATTAATACTGTATTATCCGCAAGTACAGGTTTTAAAAAGATTTGATTTAAGATTTAAATTACACAAGTGCACATTAAATACAAGCGGATCTGTTTAAAGGTTTGTAAATAAATTTGAATGAAACAAAGCTTATGCTTCACTTTTTTGTTTTTCGTGTTCAAAGCAGATGACTATTTGGATGTAAATTTGATTCTCCTTAACAGACCTCATTATCTAGCTCCTATTAACCATTTTTGACCAATTTGTGATATTATCATCAAAGGAAATACTCAACACAGTAACCTAAAAATCACTTTATTCACATCAGTGCTAATCTTGTCAATAGAATTACTGACTAAAACATTTGTTAGCAACTTTTCATTTATTTGGTCAAATATTAACGAAGAGAGAAAAATGCAAAATGATCATTTTTTGTATTCATTTTGTATTCAGCAAGGAATAAAACATAAACATACAATTAAAGAGATAGTTCACCCAAAATTTAAATTCTGTCCTTAATTACTC
>JAHKKF010501578.1:0-10686 GCA_019740295.1 Labeo calbasu
TGTTAGAAGTAGACTAAATGACTTATTAAAACAGTCCTTTCTGCCACCTCCTGGTGGCATGGTTTCACATTTAAAAGTTTGATTGCATTTTTCACAACATTTCTTATTTGTTTGTTTAAAAATATTTGAATCTTATAAAATGATTTATGCATTTTGCATTATAAAAGCATTAATGGCACCTCAGCTTCATCAAACAGTCTGTGTAAATACACTTAATACCACTTCAGATGCAGCTTTTGTTTTGAAATGGACCGTTTCTTATTATTCTAACTGGAAAATTCCATCTGTTTTGTCATATACAGCAACTCCTTTTCAGTTAATTGTTATTTGGACCTGTATCCATCCAGTCACAGAGCACTTTATTTTAAGAGTTGTTTAAGTGAGAAAACATCTGCAAATGTTGTAATGTATAATATATATATATATATATATATATTTGCATAAAAAGTATACATTTTTGTTTATATATGCTGTCAATTATAGTTCTTGAAAGAAAATCAGAATCAGTATCTGCCGGTATTCGCAGGTTACACTTAAAAAAAAAAAAAGAAAATCGGCCAAGAAAATTGCAATTGGTGCATCTCTATTTAAATTTTTAGGGGTACTAAAGGTCTTTTTAATGTTTTTGAAAGAAGTCTCATATGTGCAGGCTGCACTTATTTTATCAAAAATGAAGTAGAAATAATATTGTGAAATATAAAATGATTCCTTTGAATTGTAATAATATTTTATTAGGTTTTAAAATGTCATTTATTTATGTCATATGAAAGCTGAATTTCCAAAGAATTTTCAGCAGCCATTACTCCAGTTGTCAGTGTCACATATTTTTTCAGAAATCATTTTAATATGCTGATTTGTGCTTAAAGGAGAACTACACTTCCAGAACAACAATTTACAAATAATTTACTCACTCCCTTGTCATCCAAGATGTGTACATTATATGTGAATCTTTGTTTTGGAAGTGGACTTCTCCTTTAAGAATTTTTCTTATTATTATCAGTGCTGATAGTTGTGCTGCTTAAGATTTTTGAGGAAACTGTGATGATTTTTGTTTTCAAGATTCTTTCAAAAGTTTAAAAGAACTTATTTAAATTAAAAATCTTTTGTAACAATGTAAAAATTAGTTTTGGTCACTTTTAAGCAATTTAATGTGTCTTTGCTGAATCAACAAATTTAAATTAAATTTAAATTCAAAATAAAAATATCTTTATATTTCTAACTATGTTTTTA
Source organism: Labeo calbasu (assembly GCA_019740295.1). Lineage (NCBI taxonomy): Eukaryota > Metazoa > Chordata > Actinopteri > Cypriniformes > Cyprinidae > Labeo > Labeo calbasu. The sequence goes on from JAHKKF010501578.1 coordinate 1,231, forward strand.
AATAATACAGATTTTTAGATTATATTTTAGAAATAAATCCTAGATCAACACTCTTTCTTGTATGTCTCTTTTAGATTAACAGGATGGGTGTTGTTGAAATTGTTTAATGGATTCTTCTGGAGCATTCAGATCCATAAAGGTCAGCTGGAGATGCTGAAGAAAGCAGCATCTGAGGTCAGACATCTACATGGCCTATTCCCACCAAACATGGGCATTTCTTCTTATCTGCATACTACATACTGTAACAACTCCCAGAACGGTCACAGACAAAACCATCAGTTGACAAACTCACTTACTACAAGAATAATAACAGAAGATATACAGATAAACAGTCCATTAACAAACAATGTCTATATCCACCAACTTTTTTATGTACATTTCATGTAATGTAATGGGTGGAAGTATAACAAACATTTTATTGTGTGTCTTCTAGTACAATGTTCCACTGGTCTTCCTTCCTGTTCACAAGTCCCACATAGACTACCTGCTCATCACCTTCATCCTGTTCTGTCACAACATCAAAGCCCCTCACATCGCAGCCGGCAACAACCTTAACATTCCCATCTTGAGGTACAAAGTCATGATGATTGTGTTGTTATTTTTTTTTAAGATGCATAGTATTTTGACAATAGACAGTTAAATTGATACATGAATGTAACAGGTATGTATTCGTTGTACTTCCTCAGCACATTAATACGGAAACTTGGAGGATTTTTCATTCGTCGTAAACTGGATGAAACTTCAGACGGGAAGAAAGATGTGTTATACAGGTCAATTTTACATGCCGTAAGTTCACAGAAATGACAGATCATCTTATTTGAATAGTGGTGTTAGCTCACAAGTTTCGATGCAGATTTACAGAAAATTGCGTAATATCTTATTCACCCCTGGTGAAAACATGGCAAGGAAACTACCGAAGATTTTACGCCATGATAGGCCTAAAATCTTTGGTAACTACCGAATTTTTTGGGTAGTGAGGGGAAAAAACCTTCAGAGGAACCTCAGTTAGGGGAGTTCATTTTTTTTTTTTTTTTTTTGCCCTTTGCTTTTACTATACACATTACTGTTCAGAAGTTTAGGGTCAAACCTCTACTTGCTCTCTATTTCAGAGAAAATGACTTGAAAACAGCGTGTGTGTGGTAAGAAGCTACCTTGTGAGCCACAGGAAACTGGAGCAGCTGTAATATGCTCTAGTGCTTTTGTTAAAATGGCATAGTGATTGTCATTGCAGCAACTTTAAAGAAGCTTGTGATTAGAAGTGGCTGTCACAGGAAGCTGATGGATTACTCCTTCATTATTCATGCTGTCTCCTGTTGAGCACTGCATTACCACAATGGGCTGCTTTAATTACAGGGAATTTGCAAAGGAAGGGTCATGGATCTTAAGTATTGTAATATTCGTTGTAGGTTATTCTTCTGCTTTCCTCTCAATTTCAGTACACGGAGGAATTGTTGCGGCAGCAGCAGTTTCTGGAGGTGTATTTGGAGGGCACGCGCTCTCGAAGCGGGAAGCCGTCTCCAGCTCGTGCAGGCATGCTCTCAATCGTGGTTGACGCACTCTGTGCCAGCAGCATCCCTGATGTTCTGATCGTGCCTGTAGGCATCTCATATGACCGCATTATAGAAGGAAACTACAACAGCGAGCAGCTGGTATGTCCATCTGTGGCGATATTCAACAGAAAGTAGATGTTTATGGATTGTTTCACTTACAAAATAAAAATGTCATGTTCATGTCTTTCTTTCTTCAGTCTCAAAGAAATTAAGTTTAAGGAAAACGTTTCAGGATTTTTCTCCATATAGTGGACTTTAATGGTGCTCAACGGATTGAAGGTTAAAAATGCAGTTTCAGTGCAGCTTCAAAGGGCTCTACACAATCCCAGCCGAGGAATAAGGGTCTTTTCTGGCAGAACGATTTGTTATTTTCAAAAAAAATGTAGAATTTAAATACTTTTAAACCTCAAATGCTAGTCTTTTCTAGGTCTGCGATGTGCATGCGTAGTCTGTAATTAGGGTAGGATGAAAAACAAATTTTCAAAATCGTTCTACATCGCTGCAGAAGTACCAAGCCAGTGTTTACAAAGTGAATGTTCAAAGAAGATCAAACGCCCTTTTCCAAAAAACGTCAAACAGCGATGTAGGACAATTTTGAAGTTATGAGATGGGAGTTTTTCAACATACTCTAAATGTCTTGAACCAGCGCGCACAGAGTACGCATCGCAGAGCTAGACAAGATGAGCATTTGTGGTTCAAAAATGTATAAATATTAAGTTATTTAAGAAAGTGACAGATAGTTTCGCTAGATAAGACCCTTGTTTTTCGGCTGGGATCATTTAGAGGACTTTGTAGCTGCATTTAAACTGCAGTTTTTACCCTTAATCTGTTGAGCACCATTGAAGTTCACTATATGGAGAAAAATCCTGGAACGTTTTCCTCCAAAAACTTAATTTCTTTGCGACTGAAGAAAGAAAGACATGAATATCTTGGATGACATGGGGGTGAGTAAATTATAATGAATTTTTTATTCTGGAAGTGGAGTAATCCTTTAAGTTCACTAATAACCTATAAAATTAAACAAGCAGCTTTTGCTACTGTAATCCTCCTTTTAAAGGGAAAATTAGCCCATTATTTACTCACCCTCAAGGCATTCTAGGTGTTTATGACTTCCTTCTTTCAGACGTATCCATTCGGAGTTATATTAAAATTTATCCTGGCACTTCCAAGCTCTATTATGGCAGTGAGCGGGTGTTTCTTGTCAACAATTCTAAACAAATCCAATAAAGTGTATCCATCCATAATAAAAAGTGCTCCACATGGCTCCAGGGGGTGAATAAAGGTCTCCTGTAGCAAATCGATGTGTTTTTGTAAGAAAAATATCCCCATTTAAAACATAATAATTATTTAAATATAGCTTGCGGTAGCTGTTGTACATGGAAGCGGTCCGGTTTGTTTACAGGAGCAAAGGAAGCAAAGTTTCCTTACTTTAGCAAAGGAAAACCAGTCTCCTCATTTTGTCCTTCTAATTCATGACAGTTGTTTTGTTTACCTCTCACCACCTCGCTTTCACGTTCTTCACTTCTGAGTCCGCCCAGGACGGCTTCTGTGTACAACTGCTAGCGCAAGCTAGATTAAAGTGATTATTACAGTTTAAATATGGATAGTATTCTTACAAAAACACATCAGTTCGCTACAGGAGACCTTTATTCACCCCCTGGAGCCGTGTGAGGCACTTTTTATTATGGATGCACTTTATTGAACTTGTTCTGGACTGTTGACAAGAAACACCCACTCATTGCCGTAGTAGAGCTTGGAAGTGCCAGGATAATTTTTAACATAACTACGTTTGGATTCGTCTGAAAGAAAGAAGTCATATACACCTAGGATGCCTGGAGGGTGAGTAAATAATGAGTTAATTTTCATTTTTGGATGAACTAACCCTTCAAAGGGAACATAGGTATTAAGACTTGTATGGCTTAAAATAACATAAATGAGTCTCTTATTAAAAAATGTAGCAGAAAACACAAAGACTTATAAAATCCACATCGTTTTTTTTTTTTTTTGTACATATTTTGGACTATGGGGGGGCGCCATTATTTTCGAGTGGCTGCACTCATTGAGCTACCGGCGCTACCTGTTGCTATTTTTGCTGCAACACAACATAGAAAATAAAATGCTGATACAATACAGCATTGTGTAGCTTTTGGTTGTAATTTTCAGTCGAAGGGCAGAAAGAGAAGCAATGTACTTCTTTATTGCTTTTCTAGCAATAAGAACAGGAGAAAAAAATGGGAAGATGCCTGTGGATGAATAAACCTATGTGTCTTCTTAACCCTGATGCCTTTTAGGCTTATTGAAAGACTGAAAGAGCTTACAAATGACAGAGACAAACACTAGATTCCATCCTGGCAGGATGGAAAAACGCCAACGCTTTTCACTGAAGTTTCCCTGCATGAATTTTACTCAGTATCTGGGGAAGTACAGCATTTGGTTTAGGCCTACGCTTATATCCATCGCTACCTATAAGCTCTTTCAGCAGCTTTGTTCATCATATCAGTATTTTATTTTCCAAGTTGTGTATTCTGAGTTGTGTTGTGGTAAAAATAGCCAGTAGCTCACCCAGTGCAACCATTTCACGTCATAATGGCGCCCCCAAAATATATATAAAACTATGGATTTTTTTAAAGGGGTCATCAGATGCAAAGTTCACTTTTACATGTTGTTTGAACATTATTTTGTGTTGGCAGTGTATGTACACATTACCCTATAATGATAAAAATCCATGCAGTTGTTTTTAATTAATCTGTAAAAATAATATCCCCTTTTTCAAATCAAGCCAATCTCAGATGCCTGTCGGAGTAGCGTCACACCAACAGAGGCCACTCCCACCATAGTTGATAGACATGAGCGTCTTACCTCAGACCCGCCTAAATCAGCTGTAACAGTCCGACCTCCTTTGTTTTGATACCGGAGCAGGGATGTAAGTTAGACAAGAATATCTCCGATTGAGGTGTTGTGTTGCTGGATGTAATAATGAACATAATGGTCGTCATTTACTCCCGACATCTGAGCCGCTGAAGATGCAGTGGATTACGTTTGTTTGTGAAGGGAATGCGCCTCCTGATCTACATATATCCGTCTTTGTTCGTGCGAATCATTCGTGGTCCAGCTTCACCTACAGTAGAAGTGAGTATAAGCGTTTTTTATGAATCTTTGCGACCACCTTTCCTAATAACGTGCTAGTTAGCAAGTTTAGCAGCTAAACGCAGCTAAGTGCGGCTAAAGTGAACAGGCTCGTCACTCCACAAAGAGAAAAGCGGGGTGGGGCGAGCAGAGCTTATTAACATTTAAACCAACCTCGACCAGAACAGGATAATTTTTGCAAAGCTAATTTTGGCAAGGTAAAAAAGTTGTTATTTACACTACCATTGAGAAATTTTAACCAAAGCATGTTATAGACTTTTCATTAAGACCCTAAAAAATCATATCAACTTGTGGAAAATGGCCATCCGACGACCCCTTTAAATAACATAGATCTTTCATGGGTTTTCTCCCACAATCCTTAGTAAAAGACATCATTTATGTTACTGTTACTGTTCTTCTCACTTCAGGGCAAACCTAAGAAGAATGAGAGTCTGTGGGGAATTGCCTGTGGCGTGTTCAGGATGCTCCGGAAGAATTACGGCTGTGTGCGTGTGGATTTCACACAGCCCTTCTCCCTGAAGGTCAGAGCAGCTCATCTGATCTCTGCTTGACTGAATACATAGCAGATTTCTCCCCTAATGTCTCTATTTTTCTTGTCCATTGCTGTAGGAGTACCTGGACACGCAGCGCAGTCGCCATCTTCAGGCGTCTCTCACACTGGAGCAGATCCTTCTCCCCACCATCATCGCTGCACAGTATGGCCTTTAGACTGCCAGCAACCAACATAATCATGTGGACTGCTGTTTATTGGTATGTGGAAAGATGTGTGTGACTAATGGGATTACGTTCAATTATGTTTTTTCTTTGCAGACCTGATCAGGCTGTTTTTAATGGAGAAGATGAGGATCATCTGAATTCCTTAGACCTGTCAGATGAGCCCTGGAGGAGGCAGGTCATCGCTAACCTGGCCAAGCACGTTCTCTTCAGTAAGGGCACTTGAAAGGCCATGATACATTAATAGTTTCTTAGGCAATGGGTGGGTGATTTTTTTCAAGCATTGGGGGTGGTGGAATGGAAAAAAATGTTCATGTGGGGTCAGCAAATGTATGATGAAAAATGGTAAAAATTTCTCATCTCTCATCTGCCTGGAAAACTTGCTTGTATATCATGGGCTCATTGTTCAGATCAAAAAACTTTCTAATATCATAATTTCCAAAGAGAACCAAAGTAAGTTTTAAAATGCTTACAAGAACATGTCTGGATTCCAGATATTAGAAAATCATGTTTTAGGATTGTTAGCATTATTTTTTAATGAAAATCAATGTACATTTTCCCCTGAAATTCTAATTATTTACTTTTGCATTTTTTTTTAAATTAAATTTTCATTAATTACATTTGTTTTACATTTAATACATAAGATTTTTAATGTTTTTTAAAGAGGTCTTTAGTTTAGATCTTTATTTGATCCAAAGCACAGCAAAAACAGTAACATTTTAAAATATTTTTACTATTTAAAATGACTGTTTTCGATTTGAATATATTTTAAATGGTAATTTATTCCTGCAATTTCAAAGCTTAATTTTTAACATCATTATTCCAGTCACATGATCTTTCAGAAATCATTCTAATATTCTGATTTGCTGTTAAAAATACATTTATTATTATTGTTAAACAGCTGAGTAGAATTTTAGGTTTCTCTAATGAATGCAAAGTTCAGAAGAACAGCATTTATCTGAAATAGAAATCTTTCATAACATTATAAATGCCTTTATTATTTCTTTTGATCAATTTAAAGCATCCTTGCTAAATAAAAGTATTCATTTCTATAATTTCTGTCCCAAAAAGCTTTTTATTTTAGATAAATGCTGATCTTTGGATCTTTCTATTCATCAAATAATCCTGAAAAAAAAAAAATGCAACTGATTTAAATATTGATAATAGAAATAATAATAATAATAATACTGAAGACTGGAGTAATGATGCTGAAAATGTATCTTTGATCACAGGAATAAATTACGTTTTAAAATATATTTAAATTGACAAGAGTTATTTCAAATAATAAAATTGAAAAAAAAAATACTGTTTTTGCTGTACTTTGGGTCAAATAAATGCAGACTTGGTGGGCAGAAGAGACTTCTTTAAAAACATTTTTTAAAAAAATCTTACTGTTCAAAAACTTTTGACTGGTAGTGTAGTGTTAACAAACTGTATTTATTATTTCGATTTTGGGGTGAAATATGCTCCAGACACGTTCTATCTGCTACACTTGACAGTTTTTGTAGGTTACTTCTGGTCACAGTCCTCACCATGGTGATGTGTTGCTTTTCGCCAGCCACTTTCCTCAGTGTTTGAATGCCCTGTTGCTGCTGCTTTTTTAAGGACAGGAGGTCAAAGGATCAGCACTCTGAGGTGGAATTGCAGCTTGCTTTTGAATGTTTAATATAGACACTGTCATGAACCTGGTTTTCAGCTCCAAAGTCACCCTGTTTTTCTTCATACAGCACATTTCAGAGAACAATGTCATGGAGGTTGTAGATTATGCAGTTTTGAATTTAAATAGTGTCCTTTTATTTAAGGGTGAAGTGTAAGATTTCTGTGGAAATTACATAAATGAGTACTGTTTTTCGACAAAGGCACAGTGTTTACACTTCTGAAAAGTCAACTTCCAAAAGGCTGTTTATATTTGTATTTCGACATTGAAAAATGGCACCTTCACCCTTGACGGTCACATTTTTTTGGCGTCTCTTGCAGGTTTGGCTCTGTTAAACCACTCTCAATGTCGATCAATCTGATCACTGCTTTTGTGTTTTCCACAGCCGCCAGTAAGTCTTCAGCAATCATGTCCACTCATATCGTGGCCTGTCTACTCTTGTATCGGCACAGACAGGTAAGCACCATCCTCACCCTTCCTAACCTTTCTTCTTTGGTCCGTTTCATTGGTTTATAATCACTGTAACAAACATTTGTGATTGGACAGGGTGTACTGCTGTCGAAACTGGTGGAGGATTTCTTTAATATGAAAGAAGAGATCTTGTCAAGGGACTTTGACCTGGGTTTTTCTGGGAACTCGGAGGATGTGGTCATGCATGCGCTCAGCCTTCTGGGAAACTGTGTGAACGTCACCAGCACCAACAGAAACACAGAGTTCATCATTGCTCCCAGCAACACCGTACCTGCTCTCTTTGAGCTCAATTTCTACAGCAACGGTCTTTTCCACGTCTTTATTTGCGATGCAATAATAGGTAAAAGATATGAGGTTCTACATTTCATAACAGATGCAGCTCACTGTGTGTATTTTTCATTTGAGAATGACAAACTGTATGTGTACTGTAACTGTGTGTGTATGTAAATGTGTGCTAGCTTGCAGCGCGCTGGCCCTGCTGAGAGAGCAATCTGCAGCTTCAGTGAGTGAGCAGAATCCTTCATCCACACTGCTCAGCCAGGAGAGACTGATCCGCAGAGCTGCAGGCCTCTCCCACTTTCTGTCCAATGAGGTCGCAGTAGCGCTGGTATGCCATCACACCACCGTCACTTAAGCAGCAGCACCATCTAGTGGTTGATTATAGTATCAATCAAAACTTTTGAAATGCCAACTTGAAACTTTTGACAAAATAGATCAACATTTAAAAATAACAATTACAAGTACAAGTAAAAGTCATATTGAAACTATTCACGTGTTAACTTTGACATCAAGCATGACCTCTTCTGTGACTTCTGGGTCCTAACGCTCTATCAAATGACATGAGAAAACAACAAATAGTACTAATTATATACTCACAATGTGATTATAATACTACCAAAAAATTATAATCCTATCCTTTAACTCTATACCGAAATCCCAGATAGCCATACAATAAAAATATAAATATAAATGAGACTGTCGTGTACACTGTAAATTTGAAAATGTTTAGCTTAAATGTTTAATATGACTAAAAAGTGCTCATAAACGGCTGCTGACAGCTGGTTTTGCATCTGAACTCTTCATATATATATATATATATATATATATATATATAACAAACAACCATAAATTAATTAGTTAATTAATATATACAGTACTGTGCAAAAGTCTTAGGCCACTAGTATTTTCAACAGCTAAAAATGGTTCAAAGTCAGTTGAAGAATATTTTTTCTGTAGTGTGTCAGTAGGAAATATCAGTTTACATTTCTAAACATTCATTTTGCCATTAATTATAATAATCCAGTGAGATTTTTGTGTGGAGCACAGGCTGTTGTCAGACTCCTTGTGCAGACAGAGATGTGATCTCTCCATCATTCAGGCCAGTCTGTCTTAAGAAACAGAAAAAACGGAGACAGACTAAATCCAGAAGAACTGTGGCAACATCTCCAAGATGCTTTAAGAGTATATAAGAGTCATAAATAGATTTTCTTTATCAATGAACTTCTATTAACTAAAATAAATAAGCATTTGATGTGACCATCCTTTGCGTTTAAAGCAGCTTTTGCCCTGTGTGCACTTTTTAGGTAGCTTTGCAGGTAGGTTACTTGAAACGTCTTGGAGATGTTGCCACAGTTCTTCTGGATTTAGTCTGTTTCAGTTTTTCTGTTTCTTCGTGTCATTCCAGAGACAGACTGGATGATGGTGAGATCAGATCTCAGTGTGGAGCACTGGCAGTTGACAGACTCCTTGTGCAAACAAAAATCTCACTAGATTATTACAATTAATGGCAGAATGTTTGGAAATGTTAACCAATATTTTTTACTGACACACTACAGCAAAAGATAGAAATAACTTACTTTAAACCATTTTTTAGCTGGTGAAAATACTAGTGGCCCAAGACTTTTGCACAGTACTGTA
>JAHKKF010501581.1:0-13907 GCA_019740295.1 Labeo calbasu
GTGTGTGTGTGTAATAATTTTAAGATGTACAGTCTCTTCGTAAGGGCTATGTATTAAAATCCTGTGGTATTTCAAAGCAACAACAAAATGATAATACAAATAATACGTTTCAAAAACGGCAAAAAGAAGATTCAGTTGACCTCATGCTTGAATGTAATTTTATTTGATGAGAGTATGTTACATATGAAGGCAGCAGTGAGTGAAATATGACCCCACAAATAAATACAAGAAATATTATTACAGAAGGAAGGATATTGTTAGAATGAAAACAGGAGGAAACCGACACTGTATTTGCCAAACATGAGTCTCCCAAAGAGCTTAACTGGTAAATAAACGTGTAAATCAACACAGAACACATATGTCAATGTACAACACATGCTCCTTTATGTTAAGCCACTATTAAACAGAAACTCTGGCTTCTTTTTGTTATGTTACTCTGATACATTTGACGTGTGATCGACTAACAGCAACGACAACAAACAGTTCACCTTCAGTTTTAACATCACTACAACTGTTAGTCCATATATGTCAGCCTCTGTTATTTACATAAGGAATTACGTTTTCTTTCATATGAGCCCACGAAGCTTACTAAGCCTGTATGATGCATTACAGGAGAGCATTTGTACAGTATGTGTATGTATATAAAAAAAACGTCTGACCCCTTTAATATACTGTTTTTGTTAAAGAGATATTAATAAGAATAACTAACTGTATATTGCACTTGTAAAACTTGAGGGGTTAGAGCCACGGGGCCACTACGCGAAAAACAGATGTGGAAATATTTCCAAAGCCCTTGAAAGTAATAAAAATTAGTGTTCTGTCAGTAGTACTGAGAGATACTGAAACATGCTGTCAACTGCAAAAAAAAATTAAGGACATTATTGTTACCTAATACTTAGTTTTGCCCAATATCATCGCGCTAGGATGTTTGTATGTTGAGGTCTGTGCAGGAAAGAATAGTGAAAATGTATCTTGGTAAAGCTGAACAAAACAGTACCAAAATTTCGCTTTTTCCCTTACCCATCATGCTTTGCACCCTCTATGTACTGCCACTGGGTCAACAAGTGCCAAGGCATTTGTGGCCACTTGCAAAGTGATTCGAGTCAACACTTCCAGCATGTTCAGAACACATTTATCGCCATCTTATTGCCGCAACCGTCCAACAGGGTGCAGCACAGAAGCGTCCAAAAACAATCTGTCCGTGCAATGATCCATCGGGCTGAGCTCTCCAAGGTGCTTAGCTGACTGACGTTTCATTATGAAGCTGTGCATCAGTGGATTATGTGATTGTAGACACGTTCTGTTCTACTACGTCTCCAGCAATACTGATCTAAAAAGTTTCAACGTCTACCGTTCGTCGTCGTCGTAGCTTTAAGACGGATCCGTGGCCGAGCCGGGTCTCTTTTGGTTGGTTAAGTCCAGGTAAATGTCAGAGCGCAGGAATCGAGGGTACGAGTCTCTTTCCATTAGTCCGAAGATTCTGCTCTGAGCCAGGTCAAAGCAGTCTGCGCAGATGTTCTCCATGTTTTCCTTGATGTGCTCTCTGGTGTACGAGTCCAGATTGACCTTTGAAATAAAACAAGAGTCTGATTAGGACACTTTACATATGCATTTTGGATTGGTTTTCTGGCACATCTGCTCTCTGGAAGTCAAATAAAAAAAAAATCCTCACACAAATGAATCCTGTTTCTTGCCAAGAAAAACAGAATGAGACTTTAGTTGAAAATACATCGGACATGTTATTGCTGAAAACAAGTAAAATAAGAAATATAATTTAGATTGCTTATTTTGTCAGCTCAAATGCATTATTTTTTCTATTTTCACTATTATCCACACACAACTGTATGTATGTTTCTATATAATTACTGTATGAATTATCATTAACATTGCCGTTCAAAAGTTCGGGATCAGTAAGACTTGTAATGTTGTAATGTCACACTTGGCTCCTTCGCGGTCAAAAGTGACCGAAGCCTTGAAATGTAACTTTTTGTTTTTTTCAGGGAAACCATTGTAAAATATTTTTGTTCAATAATATTTTTTGATTATTCTTTAGAATTTTGAGGGGATTTTATGACAATATGCAATATTTATACAATTTTAATGAGCTACTTTTCCTATTAGAATTAATATATATTTATTTATATAATATGTTTATTATTATTTTTCAATAAATGCAACATTTCACATTAAAACAGAGTGAACGCTTTAATTGTGCCATTTGGTGTCATTAAAAAAATCAAAACTTGTGTAATGTCATGTAAGCTCGTGTATAAATCCCTATATTAATATTATACATATATACAGAGGTTTTTGGATTTTTTTTTTTTTGTGACCCTTTAACATATCTGAATCATGTTCTTGATTTTTTTTGTGTGTTCACATTGCTAATGCAACAAAAGTCACCAAGTGTCATCTCATTCCGATGAAGCTACGATTTTTAAAATTTCAAAATATACATTTTTTCGGTCCAAAATTACAGAAGAGGCCCGGAGGGTTAAAGAAGTCTCTTCATCAAGGCTGCATTTATTTGATCAAAAATACAGAAAAAACTGTAATATTGCGAAACGTTATTGCAATATAAAACAAGGGTTTCTATTTAAATATACATTCAAATATAATTTATGTGATGCAAAGCTGAATTTTCAGCATCATTACTCCAGTCTTCAGTGTCACATGATTCTTCAGAAAACATTCTAATATGCTGATTTATTATCAGTGTTGTATACAGTTGATGCTTAATATTTTTTTTGGAATCTGTGATTCTTTTTTCATAATTCTGTGATGAATAAAAAGTTAAAAAGAACAGCATTCATTCAAAATAGAAATATTTTCTAACAGTGTAAGTCTTTGCTATATCACTTTTTATCAAGTTAACATTTTGTCATCAAAGTATCAGAGGTTCCAAAAAAATATTAAGCAGCACAACTGTTTCCAACATTGATATTAAATCAGCATATTAGAATGATTTCTGATAGATCTGGAGTAATGATGCTGAAAATCCAGCTTTGATCACACGAATAATTTAGATTTTAATGTATATTAAAAAAGAAGATCATTATTTTACATTGTAATAATATTTCACAATATTACATTTTTTTCTTTATTTTTGATCAAAGAAATACATCCTTGATGAGCATAAGAAACGTCTTTAAAAAGCATTAAAAATCTTACTGATCCCAAACTTTTGAACGGCAGTTTATGTATATAAATTACTTTTTGCGTTTGGACAAAATCATTTGTTTAAAAAAACATTACAAATGGAGTTCTGTGACTGGAATATGTAATATATTAAAATTAGTCTAGGTTTTTCTTTTAAGCGTAGATTCAAAATGTCATGGTGATCTGAGATCAAGAAGAAAAAGTCTCTTTTGAAGGCTGAAATTCTTATACAAAAACCCACAGGTATTTTGGCACAATCTTATATTTTTGTTTCTTTGTAGTCAGATGTTATGACTATGCAAACTTTCTCCTGTCAAATCAAAGTCATTGTGGTATAACCAACACGCAAGGAGCCTATTAGTGTCAAGAAAATGAGAGAAAAAAAAAGAAAAGTGAAAACCTCATAAAAGCATGTCAAGCTCCTGAAAGTCTCTTAAAAGTTTACCGTTTATGAAATGCAACATTAGTTTAGGATGTCAAATGGTATAAATTCATAAAGTCATCAAAAATGAATGATTAAGATTTCTGCATATACATTTTGTCATAATATAAATAAAAATACACTTAGTTGTTCATGAGTCCCTTGTTTGTCAGTTAAACTGCCTGCTGTTCTTTAGAAAAATCCTTCAGGTCCCACAAATTCTTTGGGTTTTCAGGATTTTTGTGTATTTGAACCCTTTCCAACAATGACTGTATGATTTTGAGCTCCATCTTTTCACACCGAGGACAACTGAGGGACTCATATGCAACTATTGCAGAAGGTTCAAAAGCTCACCGATGCTTCAGAAGAAAACACTATGCATTAAGAGCCAGGGATGTAAAATTTTGGACAGAATGTGTACATTTTTCTTATTTTGCCTAAATATCTTTTTATTTTTATTTAGTAATGCCCTTCAGAAGCTACAGAAGATATTTACATGTTTCCCAGATGACAAAATAAGTTCAGTTTAACCCTGATTTTCAAATTCAAAAAATTTTAATCCCCCGACTCTTAATGCGCTGTATATATATATCACTGCCAGGGCATTTAAAAATATAAAAAATTAGAAACAATTTATTTGATGCATAATTGTGCAGAATTTAGAATGAAAAATCTTTGTCTTTACTAATCATCTTTAAAGGAGAAGTCCACTTCTAGAACAACAATTTACAAATAAATTATGTTTTTTGAGGAAAACATTTCTGCATTTTTCTCCATATAATGGACTGATATGGTGCCCTGAAAAATTGTATTTAAATTGTATTTTTTTTAATGAAAATAACAGATCGTTTTGATAGACGCTTCTTCCTCGGCTGGGATTGTTTACAACCGTATTTAGAGTCGTTTGAAGCCGCATTTAATCTGCCTTTTGGAAGTTCAAAATCGGGGCACCATATCAGTCCGTTATATGCAGAAAAATGCAGAAATGTTTTCCTCAAAAAACAATTTCTTCACGACCAAAGTAAGAAAGACATGAACATATTGGATGACAAGGGGGTGAGTACATTATATGTGAATCTTTGTCTTGGAAGTGGACAAATACCACACAATTAATATGAAAAAACCCTAAAAAAACATTTTTTCATCTCACCTCTTTACAGGACTGTATGGAGATGTACTCAGTGAATATCTTTTTTGCTCTGGATGCCATTTTGGACAGTGATTTGATCCTCTTGAAGTCCTCACATGCCAGCCAGAAGTCCAGATTCTCCTCACTGAACTCTGTTTGCAGAAATGAGCGGAAAACCACCAGGCCATCTGAAAAAGGGAAGAGAAAATTACTCCAACGCTTATTAGAAAACACAAAATAAGTGCTAAAGGGAATCTGGGGTAAATCTGGATTTGCATCCAGGAGCAGAGGTTAATGTGGATAAACTACATGGTTTAAAACAGCAGTAACAGCTGCTGCGGTGCACAGATCAACACAGCTGTCATATCGAATGAGACATATCTTACATTTGTGAGAAAGCAGCGCATCGAGCGACTCTGCCCATTTGAGAGCTTCCTCTGGAGTCGGCCTGTGGATGAGCAGACAGCGGTCAACAAAGCCATGACTCACACTAATGACCCATTCACGGATAATTATAGCGCACAAAATAGGCCATCTACTCAATAACTCACAAACGTCACTGTTGTTTTGATTGCACACTCAACACATACATCAAAGCTCAGCCTATGCACCCATTCAGTCTTCCTGAATGACTCTCTCGATACTTGAAAACGATGATACGCATATGACACGCAATGAAAACAATCACGTGGACTCACTTGTCGGACTTAAGGACTTTCTCAAGCTTGCTGGCTGGATTGCTTCCATGTCTGTCATTGGTCTTCTTCCGCAGAAAAGTTAAACGGTTTTTCATGTCTTTGGCCCTGTGTGACAAGACAAAAGGCGTCACATCAGGTGATTTATTAGCCAACTGTTCACTCAAGTGCTTCTGGGAGGAAATGTTTTCTGGTTATAGCCGTAAGCTTTATTGTAGGAGGAACACAGATAGTAAAGGGATAAATAATGCTTTCCTCCAGTGAACCTGAGAATGGAAAACATTACATCCACATCTCTTAAACAAGAACACCTAAATATCTCAAGGTTACATGGCTACATTTCTTATTACAAGAAATTATATTGAGCCTGAAGAAAATTAATGGAATAGTTCACCCAAAAATGACAATTTGCTGAAGATTTACACAGCCTCAGGCCATTTAAGATGAGTTTGTTTCTTTATCAGTACTATTTTGTTGAAATCTGCACCCATTCACTGCAGAGGATTCGTTGGTGAGCAACTGATGTAATGCAACTTGATGATGTAATTGCAGTGATTTTTGGGTAAACTCTTCCTATTTGTAGGACCATTCCAATTTAATAAAAATGAAATACTGTATTTTGATGTAAATGAATAACATGATACATAGCAAATAATTAACAGTCCAGATTCACCTAAAATCAAAAGAAAAAAAAGAAGTTATATTTTGCGTGGAGAAAATTGAGCCTATTTGTTAGGACCATTAGAGGGGACATTAAATGTAAAATTAAAATTTAAAATTCCTCAATGGTCGTGTAAAACAACACCCTTTTTACCTTGTCAAAAACAACTCTGTTCACAGTGACCCGTTTAGGTGCATGTGTCCTTAAATGATAATGAGCTACTGCTCACCCCGCCCCTATCTTCTGTTTTTTTGTGTATTCGTGGTGTATTATCATCAAAAACAATAATAATCCACTGCGTTCTCAGTGGCTTTGATGTCGGGAGAAAATGAAGACTCTTTAACATTCAATTACAAAACACCTGCTTGCTTAAGAGACATTGTAACTACAGCTGCTCAAGTGCAAAGAAAATGGCGGAAATACGCTAATACAGGACAGTCTGTCAGTGGTTGTGGGCGGGGCCTGAGCAATATGATGTCATACTGCTCAGAAAATTAAAATGTCTTGATAACTGAGACTGTTTAGGTTTTTAGGGGATAAAAAAGGAGTGAATGGATTTTTACTATTGTAGGGTGGTTGTGTCCACACTGATTTTGCATCCAATGTTACCTTTAAGTTTTTTATTAGGGCTTCAAGCGCATAGCACTGAAACCCTATTGTACTTGTTAGAAAGGTCACGGATCAGCGATCTCCCACATAAAACTGATCGTGCAGACCAAACTGTAAGTCGTAGAGACTTGAAACTTGGAGGGATGGTAGTACTCAGCCGCCAACGTGACCAAGGCCTGCCTCAATCGGCCTGACGGGGGCGCTACAGCGATCAAAACTACAAAATCGCTCATAACTCCTAAACCGTCAGTCACAGATTTAAGTGTCTTATGTCCGTGGAGTCCTTGACTCACGTTGGACAAAAACATTTCAGATTCATGAGCCTGATGAAATTTTCGGGCATTTCGCATTTTTTGAAAAACCTACTTTTAGAGCTAGTCCTAGGTTTTTTCGCCTGACTGGAACCACTTTTAGTAAATGCCTATAACTCTTGAACAAAATGAGATATCTTTGCCAAACACAGAACAATTACGTAAGAGCTCAAACAGAGCCGGACAAAAATCACATAGCTTGGCCACTTGGTGGTGCTATTGGAGGGGGAAAACATAAAAATGGCTATAACTGCACAACCATTTGCCCTTTCAACATGGAAATCCCTGTGCGTGGTCTTGGTCCAAAGTGCCACAAGTGTCATTTGCGTATCTCAAAAAAACTTGGCCGTCATTGGTCGATGAAGTTTGAGAACCTATTAGACAAGGCAGCCCCAAAGGTCTAAGAGAAATTTGAAAGAAATCAGCCACTGGGGGGGCAATATCACATTTTCAAGGGCGTCAACGATTGTACATAGCGTGTTTTTTCCGCACATATACGCAATATTCGTATATTCTTGTTTTAGGGAGTTTTATCGAAATCGGACCACAGCTGCCGCTATAACAGTTATAAACGTTAAAAAACATCATATTTCTGTTAAATTACCTGTATTTGCCAAAATCCTTATATTTAATCATTTATTTAGGTGGTTACAGACTTGCTAAACAACTTTTTCCACATTTGCTTAAATGCCTTAAAGCACAGGAACCCCGGTAATCGCTGCTTGCACCTTATTTGTTACTGTTATTTATCGGATTTTCATAATAATGAGGCATTTTTATGATAATTCTCATACTATAATGCAAAATGACTTTTCCTGGTATAACCTTATGGATGTAGAAGAAAATAGTTTGACTTACAAATTCTTGGATTTCTTCTTTTTGACACCAGGTTTTCCCGTGTCGCATTTACAGTTCGGCTTGCCACAAACCTGTGGTAGATTTACAAAAGACACATTTTGAGTTAATTCAACTAAATTCAACTACTAATTAAATTATTTTCGAATGTGAATCATCACTGAGGTTTTGAAATATTTTAGCATATTCAATTCTAGTGACATCAAATAAATCATGGTATTTGTAATTTATCACAGACTAATTTGTACGCACCCTCCTTCCAGTAAAAAGCAGACAGATCTGATGCACGGATCCTCCGTTCTTGGTGAGCTCTTTCCTCAGGGTCTGTGGGGAGGGAACCGCCCAGCGCTCCGAAGGCTCCCGTTTGGCCTCTATGCAGTCGATGGCCTGATCGGAGATGAAGCGAGGAGACCGAGGCTCCTGCAGCAAACTGCCCTCGCTGTGCGTCCGTCTGTGGAGGGACCTCTGCACACACAAGCCTCCGCTTTGCGGCCCACTGCTAGGAGTTGATTCCACCATACTCCTCCTCTTCAGAAAGCCTTCATCGCTGTCCTCATCATCTTCCTCCTCCTCCTCCTCATCGTCATCAGTCGACGGTGAGGTCAAAGCATCTGCGTTAAAGGAGCGATCCAGGCACAGTCTGGGAATGACTAGAGGTGAGGAAGATGACGATGAAGATGTGGGTCTGGCGCCAACGCTGATGGTCTCGGAAGCGCTCTCGCCCTCTCCCTGCTCTCTTTTCTCCAGTTCTGATTCTGGCCCACCTCCTTTCACCTCTTTCTGTCTTTCCTTCCAGATCTCGGAGGTCTCCAGGTACGGAGGTTTGCAGGCATCTCGAGAGGTCGGAGGAGCGGTTTGGTTGGCGTCTCCGGTGCTGCAGTGCAGATCCTGGTAGGAGAGCCGATGAGCTGGAGAGCTGCAGTTGGCTCTTCTCATGATGGGTGATGCAGAAGGGCATGATGGGGAACAGGGCTCAGACACACTGTGAGGGCTGAAGCCCAGCAGACCCAGATCAGCCTGTTCAGCTGCTTTTGGTTCCAGCATCTGTCAATGCACAATTGAAATCGACATTTTACAGATGGCTCTGGATTTAACAATTGCCTACTACTTTATGGCTTTAAAGACTCTTGATGAAAAACATGAACGGTATTTTGCACAAACAACAGCATAAAAAGGAAACTCTCAGTTCTTGACATTTGTATATCCAATGGAAAACCACAGTCTTAAATTTATGTACGTAAAAATAATGTATTTGTAGGTAAATAAAAACATGACAACTTTTACATAGCAAATAATAAATACTTTCTATATTCAGGGCCCTATATGATTTCCACAATGTGGAAATCTCGGATGGAATCTAGTCATAAAAATGGAATTTACTCATGTCAGTACACTTAAATCAAAACCTGATATGAATTAGTGTCTGTGAACATTAAGCCGTAAAAATACTATGTGAAATATGAATCCTACATGTTCTGCGTGTCTCTGTGTGAATGAATGGCGCAGACGTGCAGTTTCGCTTAATACACACATACTGAAGCATGCGTGACGCTCACAGTGTTTTCAACCTCTATCGCCTGAAAATATGAGTACATGAACATATAAACATAATCTCTAGAACTGCTCTGAGAGTCACTTAATAGAAACTTAAAGGTCTTTACAGCAATCCGTCAAAACAAAAGTTCAGTTTAACTTGAAGAAACTGTGACAGAAAAAATATTAATTAATGTAATGACAGGATTACTAATAAAAAATATTACTAAAATATTATTTTTAAGGAATATTTAATAGAAGAAAATAATTTACCAGAATTTGTAAACCAGAAAAATGTAAAAACATATAAATAACATACAAATAAATAAATACAATTGTTTTAAAAAATAAAATCAATTAATTAGAGATGCTTTTGATTTTAATACTTTTGAAGTTTAATGAAACTATTTCAATAGAATCCAGAAAATGAATGGAAAACATGGAATTTGGTAAAAATTAAAAAATAATTAACTAAAACACATTTCATAGGACCTTAACAATGTAAATTTTGTTAAACTTTTAATAAATTGCTGTTAAATTGTGTAAGTTTCATGATTTCATTAGAAATGCTTTTTGTTCAATATTTTTTAATTTAAACATTAAAACAATCTAGAAAAAGAAAATGAAAAATGGAATACAGAAATATTTAAATGGAAAAAAAATGAATTTGGAAAAAAATGTGATGGATTCTGGGAAAAAATAAATTTCATAGAGTCCTATATATTTAAAATAATTACACATTATAACTATATATACATTTACATATATTACATACATGGGGAAACTAATACAGAATTGTGCTTTATTAGAAAATACATAAAACTGTATTTTATGTAATAAAAAACAGAACATACAGCAAAATTGACATGTATTTTAAATATTATACTATACATTAAAAAAAATAATTAAATATGAGATGTTTAAAAATAAATGCAAGTAAGAATTATGCATCATTCAATCTGAATTATAGCCTATGCTAAGTCCTTATCGAAGTAATTAAGTTATTAATGCAGTCGTCTTTCACAAACACTGTAAATGAATTATTGCTCATCATATACACCACACTACCCCCCATGTTTGATGTAAAAATATACTTAACCATAAACCATCCTCCATGAAAAACATTACATTACTTATGCAGTATTTAGTATTAAACAGTATTAAGCATTATTAATTGCAATAAATTTTATCATGTTATTTTTTCGACAATTTTTTTATTTATGTTTTTTTGCTGGGGGTAAAACTGGTACGACACCGAACAGACGCTATGTTTTTAGAATGGCTTAAAAATCTTACTATTGGGTTTTATTATTTTACACAAAATAGATTAAAATTTTAAAAAAGTGTTTTGAAAGTACTATTATTTTTAAACATATATCACTGTTGTCTGTAGGACACCAAACATGAAAGTAGTAAAGTCATAAGCTTGTATGAGCTAAAAGCTTAAGAAAAGTAGAAACAAAATTGATAAAACCAACTGTCTAAATAAACTACATTAGAATTGAATGAGCGAATTCATAAAGAAAAAAAGAATAACTCTGCAGTACTGTATTATATTCAGTACTGTTTTCTAACCGGGGGGACATGCAGAGATGAAACGGAAAGGCAGAGAGAAAATATGAAAGAAAAAAAAAAAAAAACATGAAATTGTATTTTACGTCTCCCTATCGTAGAGGAAAAGGTTAATGTATTCATGCTCCCTACACATCTAATCAGCTCATAAAGTAGTTTGCTGGCAGCGCGACTGACACACAAGCTCAGCTGCTCTTTAAAGACAGCACAGAAGATCTGACACAAGAAGGCAAACAAAAATTACTGATATGAGCAGCTAGAATGCCACAAGTCTATATGTATATGAAGCTCACTCAACACCAAGATTATTAGATAACAGCATACAAGTCACATTTTCTACCTTGTGTCATGTTAAGATACAATGCATTTTTAAACTTATATATTTCAAAACAAATTCATACATTTCTAACACACCTTCTTAAATATCACTTAAGCCAGTCAGATCAAACTGAATGTGCTATAAATAATAAAACCCTATTTTCCATCAGTCACACTGCAAAAGCAGCAGGCACATACAGAACATGCAGAAAGCAACATGTAAATGACCTCACCTTCGTAATGTTTCGCCCCTACAAACAAGTAATGTAGTCCTCCATCATACTATCATGCATTACAACAGCCCTGTTTTCTCTCTCTACACTCTCTTTCTTTCTCCCTCTCTTTCACGCCGTCACATGCGCGTGTCTGTTTGTGCTAGTCTGATGATGATGTCGCTGCTCTCCTGATGTCACTCGCCCACCGAGTGGAGAAAGTGAGAGAGAGCATGAATAAAAAAACAGAGAAGCAACATTATGTTTAACTCGTACATGCACTGTATGGAGTGGAGCGAGGGTTTGTCACGTTACAGTCTGCTGAAGTCA
The DNA here is from genome assembly GCA_019740295.1 of Labeo calbasu. Lineage (NCBI taxonomy): Eukaryota > Metazoa > Chordata > Actinopteri > Cypriniformes > Cyprinidae > Labeo > Labeo calbasu. Next base: position 11,806 of record JAHKKF010501581.1, read on the forward strand.
ACACAAAATCATAAGTGACCATACTTACATTTTAAAAGGGAACTTGACTTGTATGGCTTAATATAACATAAATGATGTCTCTTACTGAAATATGTGGTAGAAAACACAAATAATTTACGTTATTTAAAAAATCCACATTGACTATGGGGGCGCCATTATTTCAATGATGTCAAATGGTTGCACTCGGTGAGCTACTAGCGATACCTGTGGCTATTTGTACCGTAACACAACTTATAAAATAAAATACTGATACAATGCCATATTGTGTGGATTTTGTTTGTAATTTTCAGTCGAAGGACAACAAAAGAAGTGATGTAAGTCTTTTTCTGCGATAAGAAGAAGAGAAAAGAATAGGAAGATGCCTGTGGACGAATAAAATTTCCTAAAGACCTGTGTCTTTTTTCTCTCCACTTTAGCCCTGATGCCTTTGAGGCTTTTAGTAGATCACAGCTACTGAAAGAGCTTACAAACGGCAGAGACAAGAAACGCTAGATGCCATCCTGGCAGGATGTAAACATGCAGACACTTGTTATGACGCCGCAGCCACCGAAGGAGTTTCTCAGTGCAGATTTCACTCGATATCAGGGGCGTTTAGACTCCTCGTGGGGAAAAATCGATGGTACGGCATTTAGTTTAAGCCTACGCATATATCCATCACCACCTGTAAGCTCTTTTAGTAGCTGTGGTTATCGTATCAGTATTTTATTTTTAGAGTTGTGTTGCGGTAAAAATAGCAACAGGTAGCACCAGTAGCTCACTAAGTGCAACCATTTCACGGCATCAAAATAATAGCGCCCCCGATAGTCCAAAATATGTATAACAAATCTATCTATCTATCTATCTATCTTATTATGACGGTGTTTTAGTGCCACTTTAAAAAATAAAAAAATCTAAAATTACAAGATTAAAGTCGTAATATTTTAAGAAAGTCGAAATTACGAGAATAATGACAAAATATTTAGAGAATGAAGTTGAAATTTCGAGAATGAAGTCAAAATGTTTCGAGAATAAAGTCAGAATGTTTCAAGAATAAAGTCGAAATTACGAGAATTAAATTGTAGCAATTAAAGTTATCATATTTTGAGAGTCTGCACATGCAAATGGTCCGGATTGGGAGCACTGGGAGAAGTTGCCAGGCCACTGGAATTTATTTGAATATATGTGGTATTATTAGCAGAAATCATACCATGTGTTATGCTCGTAGGACAGTATGCATGGAAATAATATTTCTTCTCATTCATTAGGCCTATACATGCTTTGTGCTTTTGGTACTTTTAATATAAAACAAAGTCTCAGCTTTTAAAATTTGTCAGTTTTATAGCAAATATAAAAAATGTGTCTTGCAATAATGTGTTTTCACGCTCTTTAATGTGGCGGGACAGATCGCTGTTTTCATGTGAATCAGTCGTCTTCTTGATTACAAAAACGTCTGTGGTGTCCAATCTTTCATTCCTCACATGTATTTAATTAAATACAACAATAAAATGTTCTAAAGGTTGAAGTGGGCTCCAGCTCTTTAACATATGTTATATTGTTGTCTTTTCTGAGGTATGTAATGTTAAATGACTATTTACAAGCTGTTTTATTCACAGTATAATACAGTAAATTACTGGAAATAATTTTACGAATTTAACGTCTTCCATTCATTATTTGTAGCGCACCGGCCACCCAGTAATCGCAATAATTTTGTGCTTTTTTGCTTTTAATATAACACAGCCCAGATTTCAAATTCTGTCAGTTTATTCTCATAATTTCAACTTTTTTTTTTAAATATTTCGAATTTATTCTCGAAATATTTTGACTTTATTATCGTAATTTTAACTTTGGTCTCAAAATTTTTCGACTTTTATTCTCGAAACATTTCAACTTTATTCTCGAAATATTTTGACTTTATTCCCAAAACATTTAGACTTTATTCTCAAAATATTTTGACTTTATTATCGTAATTTTAACTTTAGTCTAAAAATATTTTGACTTTATTCTCAAAACATTTTGACTTTATTCTCGAAATATTTCAACTTTATTTTCGAAATATTTCAACTTTATTCTCGAAATATTTCAACTTTATTATCGTAATTTTAACTTCAGTCTCAAAATATTTT
>JAHKKF010501598.1:0-18457 GCA_019740295.1 Labeo calbasu
AAAAATTTTGTTCTTTTGTTCATTCTTAGTATTAATTCGGTTTCATCTAAGTTCTCCAAGTTTTGTTCTTAAAAAATGTGCTAAGTTTTCTTTATATTTTGTATGTTTTCTTCTTTAATAAATTCTTAGCATTAAGTTCATGTTTTCTCAAAATTATTTAAATATTCTTAGTATCTTTTAAGCTTTGTTCTTTAAAAAACATAATATTAAGATTAAGATTAAGTTTTTCCTCGAGTTCTCTTGTTTTGTTCTCAAAAAATATTAAGTTTTCTCTAAGTTCTCTAAGTTTTGTTCTTTAAAAAAAATCTTAATATTATGTTTTCTTTAAGGTTTTCATCTAAATTTTTTAAATTTTTTTGTTCTTTTGTTCATTCTTAGTATTAATTCGGTTTCATCTAAGTTCTCCAAGTTTTGTTCTTTAAAAATTAAAAAAAAAAATAGTTTTCTCTATATTTTGTATGTTTTCTTCTTTAATATACTCTTAACATTAAGATAAACTTTTCTGTAAATTCTCTTTGTTCTTTAAAAATTCAAAGATTTTGTTTATTTTGCTGCTTTACTGACGTTCACTGATTGATTCTTGTGAAATGTTTGTATTTAGGTGCCATTTACAGATCTGGTGGACGCAGCGAAGTGTGTTGTGAAGGCCTTGTTCATCAGAGAGAAGTACATGGCTCTGTCTCTGCAGACCTTCTGTAAAACCACAGCACGATCCCTGCAGGAGCTCAACCATAGACCGCTGGACATCAACATGTACGAAGATCTTCAGGAGAGTGCTGACGACTCAGGTGTGCATGAGCATCGACACGCTTACAGAACCCAACACAAACCAGGGGTTGAACGACTTTAGATTTTTTAAGTCGACATTTATGTGATGAAAGTCGAGTTGATGTCGACTAGTCACTGATGACATCATTAAAGGGTTACTCCACCCCAAAATGAAAATGTGTTCATTAATCACTTACCTCCATGCCGTTCCAAACCCGTAAAAGCTTTGTTCGTCTTCGGACCACAATTTAAGATATTTTGGATGAAAAATATCTGTCCCATTGACTGCCAGGTAAATACCATTCAAGACCCAAAAAATATGAAAGACATTGCCAAAATAGTTTATCTGCCATCAGTGGTTCAATCTGAAGTGTATGAAGTGACGAGAATACTTTTTGTATGCAAAGAAAATAGAAATAACAATTCGTCTCATCTGCATTACTGTAGCGTCATTTTGGATACTATCCCCTGTACGCAAACAGCGTATGCTGTCCTCTGTGAGCTGCGTAACGCAGATACGTTTTCTTCGTTTATTTATGCTTTGATTCGAAAGAAAACAGCGTATCCGCGTGACGCAGCTGACAGAGAACAGCGTACGCTGTTTGTGTACAGGAAATACGATACAAAATGGCACTAATTGTTGAATAAAGTCGTTATTTTTGTTTTCTTTGCATACAAAAAGTATTCTCATCGCTTCGTAAAATTATGGTTGAACCACTGATGGCAGATGAACTATTTTGACAATGTCTCTCATACTTTTCTGGGTCTTGACAGTGGTATTAAACTGGCGGTCAATGGGACAGTTACAAACCTCTTTTGTGTTCCAAAGACGAACAAAGCTTTTACGGGTTTGGAATGACATGGGGGTAAGTGATTAATGACAGAATTAAAATTTTTTGGGGAGGAGTAACTTTTAATGAACAAATATGCCTTAACCTTGAGCTGAGACCCGAACACCTTTTTTTTTTTTTTTTTTTGCCTACATTGCTATTGCTCTTATAATAGCTAGTTTTTATCAGTCCTTTTGTCTTTGGGTTGTTATATTTCTCGCAGATTTCTGCTCGCTCTAAATCAGATGCAGATAAAGTAGCACTGTAAAGATTTATATGAAAGCATTAGTGAGAGAGCTATTGCGTGTGAAATAATTCTACCTGGCAGCGTCTCTCTAGTAATAGTAAAGCTGTAGGTTTTAATTACTAAGAAATATGCTAGAATGCTCTGGATATCAGACGACACTGAATACTGATCCAATACCTGGGTGTGTATCTGTAAATACAGCTGTAGATACTACTAGCCTTGTATGAATTGATAAAATTGTTGTATGGTGTGATTCAGACTTAGTATTTTATTTATCTGACATACATTTGACATTTATTTTTTTTTATAGTTAGCATTACTACTACTGGTTTTCTGACATACATCGGCACTATTTATTACAGAGAATCCTTCTCACTGGATCTCACAGCAGTAACAGTGTCTAGAAATCAACCTTGGCTCCCAAATACAGCTGTTCTGGGCTCGTGCAAGTTTGTTTGCATTGCAGTCCGCTGCGCAGCTCAAACGTAGCGCGGTTTAGTTTCACTTTCTTTTCATTTGCTGTTTGAAGTTTCTCATATGCAACAGAAATGACAGCTCTTATGCGTTGAACAACGCAGTGGTCGCACCAGTGTGACTGCTCACAAAAATTAGTCGTAGAAAAAGTCTGGAGCCCTGTAATATTACCGCAAGTGTCACGCGCGCTTCAGTACGAGTAGTAAACAAAACCTCACGTCTCCAAACAATTGCTTATAAATCTCTCATTATGCTATATTATCACCAAATATTGGATTCATTCTTTTTGTCAACTTTTTGAAAACCAGTGCTAAATGAAAGAAAACAAGTTGACAAAAAGAATGAATCCAATATTTGGTGATAATATAGCATAATAAGAGATTTATAAGCAGTTGTTTGGAGTCCGGTCATTTCCCAAACTGGGCACACCACAAGTGTGACTGGGTGAAATAAAACCCATAAAAAATTACGAAAATGTAAAAAAAAATTTAGTGAAGTACTTATACCCTGTGTGAACAAAGTCAGTAAGTTTGAGTCCAATGTGCTAACATTAACTAGTATTTTCGGGGAAAAGAAAATTCTTTCCGGGTCAATTTGACCCGAACACAATCAGAGGGTTAAGAATCGCAGAAATCATATGGCACTACATATGAGACATGTCGCTGTTTTGCTGGCTGGTTGGTCCAGTCTGAAATAATGCCAAACAGCGGAAATACTGCTAGCACGTTTTAATTTCTTCTTTGCAGCGTTACGCAATGCTAGCGCATAACCATAGGCCTTGTTTAAGAAAATGGTACTGGACATCAAGCTTAAAGCATCATGGCAGAGCGTTAAAGTCGACTAAACAAACTAGTGCTGACGTGTGTGTGTGTGTGTGTGTGTGTGTGTGTGTCTCTCTCAGACATGCCCGTTCACCCGCCAGTGTCAGAAACACACCCGTATGAGGGACAGGACATGAAGAACTTGCCTCCAGACACTGGATACAGCTGTAAGATGGTGGACGGAGTCTTTCACATCTACACTGCACAAAACCCCATGGACAAGTGAGTATCAGGCACAAACTTTCTGCAAACGTCCTCTGAATTAGCTAAATTTAGCTGAACCTCCTTTTGGGGACGTCGTTGAAAGGAAAAATGGATCATGAAGACACATTTTAAACCCTCGTCTACATTAGCAGAGATACATGGTAGAAATACACAAAAACATGATGTAGAAAAATGTTAATTTAGAAAATGCTAGTAAATCTAAATACAGTAATCACTGTAATAATCTCTGTTTTGTTTTTTGTTTTTTTTTACAACTTCAGAAGATATATTTTTTATATAAGAAATATTTTTTACCGTGTAGAGACTAACAGGTAACACAAATTAAGTTGAATTTATCAATAAAATATAGTACCAAATAGCTATTATAAATGATATAATTATATTAAATATTTCATTTATAAATATACCTATTTACATATGCATTTTGGTAAACACAATGCAGTACATTCTGGGATTCTCATTCAGATTTCAGTACTGATGCCAAATTTTAATACAAATTTGAACTAAAATGTAACTAAAAACCATTAAAAAACATTTATGCAAATTGAAAAAAATAAAGTATGTATATATATATTTTTTTTTCCATTCTTTGCAGGGTTTTTTATAGTTAACTTAAACTAAAGACATCAGAAAATTATTTTATTACTTCATAAAAAAAAATAAAAAAAACACACTATCTGAAATTAAATATTTGTATTTTTAAATTAATTCTAATTAATTTTATTTCAGCTAGTTTGTAGCTAGGGGCAAATTACTATTTTCCATTTTAAGGAGCAGTCCACTTCCAGAACAAAAATTTACAGATAATGTACTCACCCCCTTGTCATCCAAGATGTTCAGGTCTTTCTTTCATCAGTCAATATGAAATTATGTGTAAATTATAAGTTCAAACTTGGGGGCACCATTGAAATCCATTATATGGAGATAATTGCTTAAACGTTTTCCTCAAGAAACACAATTTCTTATTGGCTGAAGAAAGAAAAGGGGGTGAGTAAATTATCTGTGAATTTTTGTTCTATAATTACTCAAACAAAATAAACAAACAAACAAATGGGCAAAAACTATTAAGCCAACAAAAACACAAAATTACTAAAACTTAAGGTAAAATCAAAATGCATGCAGAAAATATAAAAATAAAAATAAAAATGTATACTAAATTTATGATACTAAATGATACTAAAATAACACTAAATAGAAACACAAAATTAACTGAAATTCAATACCAATTAATCAATCTAGAAAATCTAATAAATCTGAAATCAGTTGAAAAAAAAATTAAAGCAGTAATGCACTTTGACAACAAAAATTATCAACAATACACAAAACTGAAAAATACAGCTTTACATTTGGCTGATATAGAAATAAATAACACTGATCTTCAAACAACAAAAACAAAAGTGTCTTCATGACAGGAACATGTCTAAAAACACTCACTATGTAGGCTAAATGTGTAATTTTACATTTTAAGTTTTAGCTTGGTCTTAAATATAGCTTTAAAAGGACATATGTGACCCTGGACCACAAAACCATCATCTGTAAGCTGACTAAATAAGCTTTCCATTGTTGTATGGTTTGTTAGGATTGGACAATATTTGTCCGAGATACAACTATTTGAAAATCTGGAATCTGGAATCTTGCTGCAACAAATCTCTATTTTTCTGCAATAAACAAGTGAATTTTGCCAAGATATTTTCAGAGATGATAGACTAGATGTTATAGACTAATAATTGAAAACCTAATTTTGACAAAAAATTGACATCCGACCTATTTTTTGAATTTCCTGAAAACGTTGCTACAAATATTCCGCAGCGACTTAAGACTGGTTTTGTGGTCCAGGGTCACATATCTGTTGAAATGATCCACAGGAGCACCGAAGTGGACTTACCATATCCAGACCTGCAAGACTACATCGCAGACATGAATGTGATGATGGCGCTCATCATTAACGGCCCTGTGTGAGTTACTAATTTCCCAGCATGCACTGGGCTCAGCTTATGCAAGTGTTTTGCCACGGCTAATGCATGCTTTTCTCTACAGAAAGTCATTCTGTTACCGGCGACTGCAGTATCTGAGCTCCAAGTTTCAGATGCATGTTCTTCTGAACGAGATGAAGGAGCTCGCCGCACAGAAGAAGGTGCCACACAGAGACTTCTACAACATACGCAAGGTAACGCGATGCAATGCAGCACAACCACGCAATCTGTTCAGTTACAACTGCAAATAAACAAAAGTTACAGAAGATTAGAAAAAGCCTACCTAGGTAGTGGCTATTCTTCATGGGGTCCAACAAGTAAAAAAGATACAAAACTACATTAATCCAAGGCAATAAATATCAATTCAATAAAACATACATACCCAATATTCATTCAAAACGTCAAAATCAACAATTTACTGTATAATGTCCCATTAAATACTGTTTTATAGATTTTTTGAAACCTTATTTTACTTATTAAAAACAAGTAATGTCTAATGGCAAGTCATTCCACATTTTCATTCCTCTATACATTACAGTCCATTGCTTCACATTCGTTTTTGAAACAGGAAGTAAAAAAAAATGTCCTTTTGATGCACGTCTTGTGTTAAAATTATGACTAGCATTACTATACAAAAGTTGACAGTACCAGACATTGGGATCTCGAGACACTGAAATATTTCTTAAGAAATTAAGCAAAGAGACAGTTGTCCTATCCTTCACAAGTGGCCAACCTAAAATTTTGTGCATTCTCATAATATTAACTCTTCTATGACAGTTTAAAGTAAGTTGTGCAGCTCTATTCTGAACTAACTTTAATTTTTCTAAATCTTTATTGATGCACTCAACCACACCACTGGACAGTAGTCTACATACTCTGACCAAAATTATAAACGCAACACCTTTGTATTTGCCCCCATTTTTCATGAGCTGAACTCAAAGATCTAAGACTTTTTCTATGTACACAAAAGGCCTATTTCTCTCAAATATTGTTCACAAATCTGTCTAAATCTGTGTTAGTGAGCACTTCTCCTTTGCCGAGATAATCCATCCACCTCACAGGTGTGGCGTATCAAGATGCTGATTAGACAGCATGATTATTGCACAGGCGGCCTCACAACCACAGACCACGTGTAACCACACCAGCCCAGGACCTCCACATCCAGCATCTTCACCTCCAAGAACATTTGAGACCAGCCACCCTGACAGCTGCTGCAACAGTCTTTCAAAAATTTCTGCACAAACTGTCAGAAACCGTCTCAGGGAAGCTCATCTGCATTCTCGTCGTCCCTTATCGGGGTCTTGACCTGACTGCAGTTCGTCAGTAACCGACTTGAGTGGGCAAATTCTCACATTCGATGGCGTCTGGCACTTTGGAGAGGTGTTCTCTTCACAGATGAATCCCAGTTTTCACTGTACAGGGCAGATGGCAGACAGCATGTATGGCATCGTGTGGGTGAGTGGTTTGCTGATGTCAGTGTTGTGGATCGAGTGGCCCACAGTGGCGGTGGGGTTATGGTATGGGCAGGCGTATGTTATGGACAGCAAGCACAGGTGCATTTTCTTGATCATTTTGAATGTACAGAGATACCGTGACGAGATCCTGAGGCCCATTGTTGTGCCATTCATCCACAACCATCACCTAATGTTGCAGCATGATAATGCATGGCCCCATGTTGCAAGGATCTGTACCCAATTCCTGGAAACTGAAAACATCCCAGTTCTTGCATGGCCAGCATACTCACTGGATATGTCACACATTGAGCATGTTTGGGATACTCTGGATCAGCGTGTACGACAGCGCGTTTCAGTTCCTGCCAATATCCAGCAACTTCACACAGCCATTGAAGAGGAGTGGACCAACATTCTGCAGACCACAATCAACAACCTGATCAACTCTATGCGAAGGAGATGTGTTGCACTGCATGAGGCAAATGGTGGTCACACCAGATACTGACTGGTTTTCTGGTTTTGTGTACATAGAAAAAGTCTTAGATCTCTGAGTTTAACTCATGAAAAATGCAGGCAAAACGAAGTGTTGCATTTATAATTTTGGTCAGTGTATTACAGTTCAAAGTAAGTCGTGCAGCTCTATTCTGAACTAACTGTAATTTTTGCTGTAATTGCTATCGCTGCGGTGCTCAGAGAGCAGTTGGGGGTTTGGTGCCTTGCTCAAGGGACTCACCTCAGTCGTGGTATTGAGGGTGGAGAGAGCGCTGGTTATTCACTCCCCACACCTTCAATCCCTGCCGGACCTGGGACTTGAACCCGCAACCTTTTGGTTACAAGCCCGACAAACCATAACCATTGGACGTTGCTGAAGTTGCAATAAATCTCAATCCACTAATGACACACTGAAGTTGCAAAACACCTCAATATTATCTATGATTTCCGCGACGCGGAAAACACGGACAGAATCGCAGAATCCAGTCATAAATGGAATTTACTGTATAACGCGGAATGTCACAGAGTTTGTCAAAGTTTGGATGAGTTAATCAAAAGTAGGTCAGCAGTAGTACTCTTAGCCTAAATTGAGTCATGATATGGACTAGTGTCTGTAAATTAAGAGTTCAGATGCAAAACCAGCTAAATCCATCTGACGTCTTTCTTTTTAAAATGCATTTTTATCAGGCTCAGATGTATAGGTTTCTATTTAAGTACCGTTACTTCTGATTGGGCTGAGGCTGGTATTTTAGCGAGTTTGAAGAAAAAGTATTTGATAGACATATAATGAGCATCCACTCAGTATCATTATCTCATTTTTGACCGAGATGGCTTTTAGCTGGTTTTGCATCTGAACTCTTCAAATATTAAGCTGCAAAAATACAGTTTAAATATGAATCCTGCATGTTCTGCCTGTCTCTGTGAATGTGAATGGAACAGACGCACGGTGCTCGCGACGATTTCAGCCGCGTCTGTTGTCTCACTAAATGAGGACGTAAATACATGAACAACATCTCCAGATCTGCTCTAAGGGTCATTTCATGAGCATTTGACCGTTTCATATGAGTAAATCTATTGTCATATCATATAATAGGCTACAGAAACTCAAAAGTTCCTCAAGGCAACCAAGGTCAAAATATAAGTTCTGTTTAGCTTAAATAAATTGTCGCAGATATATTACAATAATTATATATACTACAAGAATTATTACAATTTTGTTTAAAAGAATAATCATCAATTTTAATAGTAAACCCTTTCGTATGTGAAAAATAAAGACTTTAACTCTCAAGATTAAAAGATAAATTAAATTGTTTTATGCCTTCATTTGCACTGTACTCTTAAGTATACATTTCAATAGGCGAATGGAGGAATAGTCTATTATTGTTATAGTTTCATGAAAATAGCGGTCTTCTTAACAACTTCAACAATGGAGCTATAAGGACAATTAAATTACACTTATTTGCTCATGACTGATAAACTTGAATACAGTTGCTTTAAAAATATAATTGATGTATATAGTGTATATAGTGTTTTATTTTAATATATGTTCATTCAATTTCTTGAATGTTTAGCTACTGCTAAATACTGTACCTAAAAAAAAAAAAAAAAAATAAAGTTGTTTTATTTGTATTTTATGTGTATTTCTAATGTATTTCTTTGTTCCTATTTTCTAATAACAAATCTAAAATAATGACAATTTTTATTTTTACTCACTTTGGCCTAAATGTCTGCCGTTCTTTTTTATGTTATATTTTGTTATATAGGGTAATTAGTAGTAAATAGTAAAGAATATTGATTGATATTTCCTGAAAAAAAAATAAATGTGATACATGTGTGTGCTACAAAACTTTCAACCTCTGTAAAGGTTAAAGGGTTACTCCACCCCAAAAAAATTACAATTTTGTCATTAATCACTTAACCCCATGATGTTCCAAACACAAAAAGCTTTGTTTGTCTTCAAAACACAATTTACGATAATTTGGATTAAAAACATCTATCCCATTGACTGCCAGGTAAATACCACTGTCAAGACCCCAAAAAAGTATGAAAGGCATCATCAAAATAGTCTGCCATTATGACATTAGTGTAATGTTATGAAGCGACATGAATACTTTTTGTATGTAAAAAAAAAATAATAATAATGACTTTATTCAACAATTCGTCTCATCCGCGTCACCATAGTGCCATTTTGGATCGGATCCCCTGTACGCAAACAATGCTGTTATCTGTCAGCTACGTCACGTTTTTTGGGGTTTTGCATTTAAATAACTTCCTAGTTTTATTTCTCTCAGAATTTGCAGTGTGTGTGCCCACGATTTCACATGCTGAAATAAGGAAACGCTTCCCCGCTTATCAGTTACACCAATAGTGATGCCTTTATTCATATTAGAAAAACTGGAATGGAACGTCATCAGTGTTATCTCTTTGTGGATGTGGATGTGGATATGTGGATTTTCTGCACGAGGGCGCCCTCTGGTGTCCAGTATGAATGAAACCCATTCTATTTTGCATAAAAATCTAAAAAAATAATACCTCTATCAAAAGAAAAAAATAAGCAGACATATAATAATCCACGCTTTTTCCAGTGTACAGAGGTTTACGGGAGTATTTTGTAAGTTTGTTGCAAAAAAACCCCACATAGAAGTGTCAAGATATCAGAACTGAACCGAAAACTGTGCTTAAAAACCGAGGTATGTATTGAACCGTGGACTAACTGTATTGTTGCATCCCTAGTATTTACCTGGCAGTCAATACTGTTTTAAAATTGTGTTCCGAAGATGAACAAAGCTTTTACGGGTTTGGAACGACATGGGGTAAAGTGATGACAAAATTTTCAATTTGGGGTGGAGTAACCATTTAACGTACAGCCCTGAACTGTCTCTGTCAGGTGGACACGCACATCCACGCGTCATCCTGCATGAACCAGAAGCATCTGCTGCGCTTCATCAAGAGCGCGATGAAGAAATACCCGGATGAGATTGTGCACATGGAGGATGGGCGCGGACAGACACTAATGGAGGTGTTCGAGAATATGAACTTGACGGCGTACGACCTGAGCGTGGACACGCTGGACATGCATGCGGTAAGACCCACTAGCGCATGCTAACACGCTAACACACCACAGCATCATGACCGTGAGTCACATGACGCCTGCCGCTTCCTCTGCAGGACAGGAACACCTTCCACCGCTTTGACAAATTCAACTCCAAATACAACCCCATTGGAGAGTCCATCCTCAGAGAGATCTTCATCAAGACTGACAACCACATTCACGGGAAATACTTCGGACACATCGTCAAGGTACAGCGGACCATAATGCAGCATTTGCTCTTTTTACAGTGGCTATCACTCTATATAGACTAATACAATTAGATACATTAATCTCTCAAATATTTATTAAATTCAAATTTATTTGTATAGCGCCTTTCACGATACATATTGTTGTAAAGCAACTTTACAGCAAATTAAAGTTTTTACAATATATTTAGTAGTAGCTTACTAGTGGTTCTGTTGTTGTTCTAAACCTGTATGAGTTTCCTTCTGCTGTTGAACGTAAAAGAATATAGGCTGTTTGGAACAATACTGGTGAACAAACAGCCCCTTCCATAGTATGAAAAAAAAAAAAAACACTATTGGAGTCAGTGGGGGACCAGAAATGTTGAGGAGAACAAAGAAATTGATACAGGTTTAGGACAACTTGAGGTGAACTATCCCTTTAAAATCTCATTATATAATAACAAGATCTCATATAGCCTACTACTACACGTTTTTTCTATAAACTATGTTCTGTTTTAAGACACAAATGACTGTTGATGAGGAGACAGGCATTTTGACATGTAAATATGTGTACTTAGGGGCCATTCACACAAAACGCGTTTTTCCATTCCAGTGTGCTACTTTTCCATTGTTTTTCTATGTAAACACACGCTTGATGGTTGTGCATGACCGTTATGGTGCGTTTCCATTACAGTGTCAAATCTGCGCTCAGTGCCGCTGGCAACGCTACAATGCCACTGCTTCGGAGCGTGTGAAATTTAGGGCAGAGCACACCTCTGAAAACAATGTTCACACCCTGTTTGCGTTTTATATGCTCTATTTTATGGCAGTTTGCAAACTAAACACTTTAGTGCCACCTTCTAGGGTGCCATAGCAGATAATGAAAGCATGCAAAGTGCATTTACTTTTGCATGACTTGTTCAATGTTATATGATTTCAACTCAGTAATCCACCAGTTCGTATGGAAGCTGATCTTAAACGCTTACACGGTGCATTGTGGGATTGAAAGCGGCACGTAGAAAGAGTTGAGAGCTGCCGAGAGCGTCAAAAAGGTTGGGCATTCCTCAACGTTATGCAAGTCACGAGCGAAAAACGCCGGGCGACAACCAAACGCTGTGAAAAGTAGGAAAGGCAAGGTTTTAACGTACAATTCCAAGTGTTTGCAGAAGTGGTGGATTACTGAGCTGAAATCACATAACATTGAAAAAGTCATGCAAAAGTAAATGCACATTGCATGCTTTCATTATATTCTAAGGCACCCTAGATGGCACCAATAAAGTGTTTAGTTTGCGAACCACCATTAAAAGAAGATGAAACGCAAAAAAGTGTGTAATGTTTTCAGAGGCGTGCTCTGCTCTAAATTTCACACGCCCCAAAGCAGTGGCGTTATAGTGTTTCCAACAGCACTGAGCGCAGATTTGATGCTGTAGTGGAAACGCACCATTACGCTCGCGTCTCGCGTCTCGCGTCTTTTGCAGAGCGTCTCACATGAGCGCCGTGTTTTAAAGACGTCGTGTCAAGTTAAAAGAATTTCAGCAACTTTTCATCGAGTCATGTACTAACAGCTAACTGCCAAAGGCTTGGCAGTCAATTGACATACATAGAGTATGAATTTAGAGTATATTGTCTGCCTCAATCTATGATAAGAAGCCACATCAGATCACAAAAGGAAGTTATTTCAAACACTCGACTGATGCTGTTAAGTAAAAACAAGTTATAATGTTCTCTTTTATTGGACAACAGGTTTAGAAAGGCTTACAATTGCATGTCATTAGAAGGGAAGATGCTCTGCATGTGTTGCTTTTTCAAATATAAGCGGGGAAGCGTTTCCTCATTTTAGCATGTGAAATCACGGGCACACACACTGCAAATTCCATGAGAAATAAAACAAGGAAATTATTTAAATGCAAAACCGAAAAACTGCAATTCACAACTGTGGATGTTGTACCGAACGGTTCGATATTATATTGAGAATTGTGGCATCTCTAATATTTACTTTAATCTCATGACATAATGCATTATCTTTGTCTGTCATACTTTAAACTATGCTGCGGTGTGTTTCCTGTGAGTGCAGGAAGTGATGTCAGACCTGGAGGAGAGTAAGTACCAGAACGCTGAGCTGCGTCTATCCATTTATGGCCGATCCATGGACGAGTGGGACAAACTGGCAAAGTGGGCTGTTTCCCATTCTGTCTACTCTGATAACGTCCGCTGGCTCGTCCAGATCCCACGACTCTTGTGAGAAGACGCATACACACTCACATCAGACACACATACAAACAGATCTTCTAAGGAGTCAAGCAGGTGTCAGTGAGTTTGAGACAGTGTGTTGTGTTGTGTTTATCTGCAGTGATGTTTACCGCACAAAGAAGCAGCTGAGTAACTTCCAACAGATGCTGGAGAACATCTTCTTGCCGCTGTTTGAGGTCACCATCAATCCCAGCAGCCACCCGCAACTACACCTCTTCCTGGAACATGTGAGTCACATAAACATTTAAGGAGGAGTCCACTTCCAAAACAAATATTCACATATAATGTACTCATCCACTTGTCATCCAAGATGTTCATGTCTTTTTTTCTGCAGTTGTAAAGAAATTGTGTTTTTTGAGGAAAACATTTCTGCATTTTCTCCATATAATGGACTGATATGGTGCCCCGAGTTTGAACTTCCAAAATGTAGTTTAAATGCGGCTTCAAACGATCCCAAATGCGGTTGTAAATGATCCCAGCCGAGAAAGAAGGGTCTTATCTAGCAAAATGATCTGTAATTTTTTTATTTAAAACATACAATTTAAATACTTTTTAATCTCAAATGCTTATCTTGCCTTACTCTCCCTGAACTCTGTGTATTCTGACTCAAGACAGTTAGGGTATGTCGAAAAACTCCAATCTTATTTTTTAAGTTAAAGTTTAAGTTAAATAAAACATATAAAAAATGTTATTTTAGCTGTCTGCCAAGGTATATAACCAATAGGTTATGAACAAAAAATTTATTTTTCCATGATATTCAATTTTTTTTTAGATGCACCTGTATTTCCTGTTAAAACAGGAAGCAGTCAGTGTTATTCTAGAGAGTGTCTGATTGGACAGAAATCTACCTAGTGCAGGATGATGTCATCAGCACCTCTAGTTTGTTTGACCTGAGGGGAAAAACTAACTATAAGCCACAAAAATATTTATTTTGATGTTCAGGTGGTGGGATTCGACAGTGTGGATGACGAGTCCAAACCGGAGCATCACATCTTCAACCTGGACAGTCCGTCTCCAGCACGCTGGTGTGATGACGACAACCCGCCGTACTCGTACTACCTGTACTACATGTACGCCAACATGACCGTCCTCAACCACCTGCGCAGGTAATTAAAAATAATTCATTACACTCACACCACACGGTATCGGGTCCAATACTGAGCTCCTGTACTTGTACTTGTACTCGTACGTGTTAAAAGCCTTGCAGCAGCATTTTGAATCAGCTGCAATCTTTGGCTATTTCTCTTGCTAATACCAGAATAAAGGGCATTACAAAAATCAAGTCTGGAAGAGATAAAAGGATGAATGACCTTTTCCAAATCAGCAAAAGAAAGCAATGATTTTATTTTGGTTAGTTGCCTCAGCTGTGCAAAACAAGACTGTACTAGGCCTTTCACGATTATTAAATAACCGCCTGATTGCAATTATTTCATCTAACCACGGTCAATTCAGACAACTGCGATTATTGCGCCCAGAGGCATTGTGTTTTGTTTTGTTTATGTTTTTTCATGCTGCTTCACAGAGCGCGTGCTGTCTGTTTTGCTATATTTGCTCATTACAAGCGTTTGTTTGAGCTTGTTGTTTAAGCTGGAATGAAAAAGCGGGTTTATAGAGCTATTAAAGTGAGCAGACACAAATCACTATATTTTGGTCTTATTTTTAGCATAAAGCATTTGGATTTACTTCGGTTTTTTATGGTTTCTACCAAGAAGTCAAGGCTCCTGTTGCCCTGGAACTGCTTTCCCAGTGACCCACCCATGAATTCACCACACACACTACAGAAGAGAGACACATCTATGCACGTTAAAAACCGACCCAAGCTTTTTCCCCCTTCTCCCAAAACAGCTTATACTGCTGTTTCAGCTATTAAAATAGTTCAGTTTTGTGTAATGGCAAAGTGATAATATTTGGTTTCATTTTTTATTAAGTTAATTTAGAAAAACGTTTTGTGCGATAAATATTCGTTTTTGTTTTTAAAGTAACGAACAGCGGCCAGCGGAAGACTGTTCTGTTTGATCAGTTTGCCTTCTCAAATCGTCACGACTTATAAAATCTATCGATGTAAAACAGTTAAATTATGTAACAATATTAGTTTAAACCTAACATTAAACCTAGATAAATGCGCACTATTAGGCCCATATCCAATCATTTGTGCGGAGACTGGACGCTGAAGCGCGCTTTGGTATGGAAGCGCCAGTGCAAACACTTGATTTTGTTTTTTTTTGTTTTTTTAATGGAAACTATTTAAATTCGGAACTGCAAATGGTCTACTTTTATTTGTGTGCACTCACATTATCAACAAAACATTACAAAACAGTGCTTTTATAAAATAAAGCTTTCTGCCATCTTGTTCTTGAGCGCTTCACAAAATTAACCGAAACGAATACATGCCTCACAGACATGATGAATATATATATATACTGTGAATGTATAGAAAGCTGTAAATTATTGCTTAATGATATAAACCAAATCGAAAAACAAAAACTCTTTCATTATGTAATCCACAAAGATGCATTCCTTTCTAAAAGACGAGATTGCGATTCAGGATCTTTGCGACACTGACTCCGAATACACTGGTTTATTAATACATCATTTAAATATCTCCTTACTATTTTCCCCGACACATTCATTTGTAAATACTATTGCAGGTGCTTTGTGCACTACTGAGGCTACACAGGGTAATTATACGTACTTCTGACTTGGAGTTATTCAACTGCAAAAATATTTTCAACATCCAGTTTTTGATCTCGATAAAGTGCATATTCAGACAAAGAAACACCGACAACAGAACTACACAGAGCAGAATGAAATGATTAGAGATTAAGGATGTCTACAAAGTATATGCAGGGGATCAATTCAGTATTAACGTATTTATAGCTGATGTGCGCGAGCTGATAGAGAGGATTGAGTGTGCACCGCCACGGATGTGCGAGCTTGTGAAAATAACTTTTCCTCACAGACATCACTGGAAAATTTGTAATTCATTTAGATATGTCAAAAACGAGCAAGTAAAACAATACACGATTTACTTAACGGTAGAGAGAATAAGAGAGTTGTGTGAGTTGTTGCGTAATCTTTATTTATGTTTGCTCACTTAGCACGCATCATTTAGATTAAACCTAAATTGTAAGTGATAAATAACTTATAGGGCATTTACTATAAACATAATTTATTTTAAGCCTTAAGCATACATGACTTTATGGCAAAAGTGAAACTAGCTACCTGTGTGAAATGCGCTAGGCTGTATTGTAGCCTGCTTGTCTCTCTCATTCTGCAACAATACAAATACGTGCGCACGTTGCGCAACTTGAAATTTTCAGTTTTGCCAATTCATTTTTTGATTAATCTTAGGAAATATTCTAATATTTTGAGATTCTGAATTTTTGACTTTCATGAGCTGTAAGCTAATTAAAATAAAATAAAAAAAAAAAAAACTTAAATGTTTTACTTTACATGTAATAATTTTATAATATATGAAAGTTTCTGTTTCTGAAATAAGTTAGAAACAAAAAAATAACTTTTTTTATGATATTCAAATATTTGGAGATGCACCAGTATTTCCCGTTTAAACAGGAAGCAGTCAGTGTTATTCTAGAGGGCATCTGATTGGACAGAAATGGACTTAGTGCAGGATGATGTCATCAGTACCTCTAGTTTGTTTGACCTTGCTTGTTTCTGCATTATATAATTCGCTTTGGAATATAAATCACAGCAGGTTTCAGATTAAACAAAACGTGACTTTATTCGGAAAATATCAGACTTAGGAGATTTATAACGAGTGATTTCCTGCATTATTACAGCAAAACGTGTGATTTCAGCACTGAGCCGCTGCAATGGAGCAGCTCTAATGCTATTAAATTAAAGATGATGTAAGGACCATGAAAGTGAAACTTGTAAAATACATTTTAAGGGGCATAATTAAGTGTGAAAATAACTGAAGGCTATAGAGTCAAACCAAAAATTATTCAAACACCAGATATATTTTTTTTTTTACTAGTGGGTGCAGGACACTATAGTTCAATTATGTAAGTGAGGATACTAAAATAAAGTAAACTGTGACATATTATACCCAAGAACGCTTCATACAGTGGACTACCAGTAGAACTGATTTGGGACCATTATTTAGACCAAGTCTGGAAGTTCAGGTGCGCATGAACCCATATTTATCATCATTTTCTAAACTGTAGCGAATAAACTATGATCATGTGTCTGAGTAAATTTTGTTTTGACATTTATTTGATAAATGAATTTAACCAACTAACATTATGCATATTATTTTGGACTCTGTACCCAATATAAAAAAAAAAAAAAGTGCAAATGCAATAAAAATATCGGTATCGGCAAGCACCAAAAATAGTATCATCTCAGATGAGTACTGGAAAAAGTGCCATCGGTGCATTCCTAACACTATGGTTCAAAACGCTTCAGAACAACCTCTGAATCACCTGTCCATCTGTGTGAGCAGGAGGCGGGGCTTCCACACCTTTGTGCTGCGACCTCACTGTGGGGAGGCGGGGCCTATTCATCACCTGGTGTCTGGATTCATGCTGTCAGAAAACATCTCCCACGGACTGCTGCTCAGGAAGGTAAGTGGGCGATTGAGATTAGAATTAGAATTGGAATGCTTTATTGTCATTGCACACAAAATGCAACGAAATTGCGGAGCTTCTTTGTAAGCTGCTTAACACATACACATAACAATAAATAGTCAGTAAATAGACAGTAAATAACTTAAGTTCTAAAGATTATTGCACTGACAACTGGCTCTGAATGAAAGTATGAGGATATATATATACAGTGGGTACGGAAAGTATTCAGACCCCCTCCAATTTTTCGCTCTGTTATATTGCAGCCATTTGCTAAAATCATTTAAGTTCATTTTTTTTTCCTCATTAATGTACACACAGCACCCCATATTGACAAAAACACAGAATTGTTTTGCACATTTTTGCAGATTTATTAAAAAAGAAAAACTGAAATATATTATCGTCCTATTATGACCTATTATCGTCCCCGTTTTGATTTCAGCAAATCAGTTAGAACGAATGCAGACAACGTGATTAATATTCATGAACCCAGCAGCTTATTAATCCTAGTAGTAGTAGAATTCATAGTAGTGATATCTTATTAGTATAATTTTCCCCTTCACTAAATGACAAACAATATCTTCAGCACCACCACCAGTCCTAAGTTCAGTTAACATGACAAATATGCATTTATACATGTTTATTCTAATTACTAAAGTTCTAATTACTAAAGTTTACTGCAAAATTAAAATATCAATATTATAATGCTTGACTGATAAGTATACGGATATATACAGGTGCTGGTCATATAATTAGAATATCTTCAAAAAGTTGATTTATTTTACTAATTCCATTTAAGAAGTGAAACTTGTATAATGTATACATTCATTCCACACAGACTGATATATTTCAAGTGTTTATTTCTTTTAATTTTGATGATTATAACTGACAACTAATAAAAACCACAAATTCAGTATCTCAGAAAATTAGAATATTACTTAAGACCAATACAAAGAAAGGATTTTTGAAATCTTGGCCAACTGAAAAGTATGAACATGAAAAGTATGAGCATGTACAGCACTCAATACTTAGTTGGGGCTCCTTTTGCCTGAATTACTGCAGCA
>JAHKKF010501603.1:0-17984 GCA_019740295.1 Labeo calbasu
TCGTTTATAATATTAATAATAGCTATTATTATTTTTAATAATAATATGATCTTTTGTGTATACCAGTAGTAAATACTGTTGAATTTATTTATTTATTTATTTATTTACTTATTATGGTCTTTTGTGTATACTAGTAATACATTTAAAGTAGTTTTATTTATTTAATAATAATAATAATAATTATTATTATTATTATTATTATTATTATTTATTTACTTATTTATTATGGTCTTTTGTGTATACTAGTAATACATTTAAAGTAGTTTTATTTATTTATTTACTTACTTGCTCTTTTTTCTTTTCTTACTTACTCATTTATAATAATAATAATAATAATAATAATAATAATATGGTATTTTGTGTACACCAGTAGTAAATACTGTTGAATGAATAAATGAATGAATTTATTTATTTTATTTCGCGGATACCAGACAGCAAATACTGTGAAATTTATAATTAGAATTTATCTCGATTTATGAGATTTGGCTTCAAAACTTCCATATATATTTTGTTGCAATATTTTGGAATTTATAATTGGACTTTATCTTTAGTTGATCTTGTATAAACTATTATACCCTTATTTGCCTGAGAAACACTTGATGTCTGACGAAGGCCTTGGAGTTTTTAAAGAAATAATGTTTAATAAAGGTAAATCTTTTTTGAAAAGTTGAAGTGTAAGAAGTTTAGCAGCAAAAAATAATAATACATAAATCATGTCTACATATAGTCCAATCAAGTTATCAGCCAATTTTTAATTTTCTGATTTTTTTTTCAAATAATTTTCAGATAATTTATAATTTATTATGCTTAAATATTAAATATTGAAATATTAATGTCATCATTAACTGTGACTGGCGCCACTTAAAAGAAAATAAAGAAACTACATGTAATTCATGAGCTTTGCAAAATGTAGTATAACATTTATAAACAAAATTTTTGCACCTTTTGGTAACATCATCTACTAAACTAAGTCTAAGACTTGTAATGCTCTCAGATCCATTAACGTGATGAAAAGATGTAACAGCTGCTCTGAAAAGTGAAAACAACATTTAAGAAAAACAAATGGAGCAGGTTTCTCATGAATCTGACACCTACTGTTTCCATGGACGAGTGCCTCCCGCCATCAAGAGGAAATTACATGTTTACATGTAAGTATATGCAACTATAGGGGGAGTCCAGTATCAAATAGCACCTCTTAAGGAAGCAATTAGACATATTTTATGCTGTGATTTCTCAAAACGTTCAGGGTCAAACAAAACGACTGCGCACTATACACCAAACAAGGGTTGCTATGAAGACAAATGCATTATATACAGTGCGAAGGCCTCCCTATGCAATGATGGCATATTTCTTTTCATTGCAGTTCTATTACAGTTGCATTTGGCTGTTTGCCGACTATGACTTAAGTGCTTCCATCATAGCTGGGAAAGTTTGGAAACCCCTGCCTCAGACATAAGTATGAACTTGTTTCAATACGGCATATTTGAGGTTATAACGATGGGTGTTTTTGTACCTTCTTTTGGGATCGCCCCTATGACATCATTATCGAATGATACCCAGCAGGGGAACAATTCACAAATCATAACACAGATTTTAATATGTTGACATTTTTGAATGCACTCATGTGGTGAACTAATAGTTTTACAACTAAATTTGTTAGTAAGGTGTTTTCCAGGTGGTTTTAGGTCGTTTCTTACTGACTGGAGCCAAAAAAATCGACCCTCAAGCATATTAAGATATTCTGGTTTCTTGATGTAGACATTCCATCAATATAATGAATTTTATCTAATATATCTAATATAGTTTGCCGTGCACTACAAAACCATGGGATTTGTACATCTAAAAAAATTACTTATTTGAAAGTTAACTGAAATAAAATAAAATATATTTAAAAAAATAATAATTATTTGAGCTACACTACCAGTCGAAAGTAAAAAAAAAAATATAAAAAAATCTACTCAGCTCTATTTCAACAATAATAACTGTTTTTTGTGCAGCAAATCAGAATATTAGAATGATTTCTGAAGGATCATGTGACTTGGAGTAATGATGCTAAAAATTCAGCCTTGAAATCACAGGAATAAATTACATTTTAAAATATTTTCAAATAAAAAAAAGTTATTTTAAATAGTAAGAATATTTCAGATTTTTACTGTTTTTACTGTACTTTGGATCAAATAAATCCAGGCTTGGTGAGCAGACGAGACGTCTTTAAAAAACATAAAAAATCTTACTGTTCAAAAACTTTTGACACCAATAATAATAAAAACTAAATTAATAAAATTAACTAAAATTACAATGAAAACTGAAAATATAAAAATAAAAACGGATTAAAATATTTAGAAAAAAAATTGTTTTATAATATATTAGTATAATATCTTTGTTGTATTATATTTATATTTTTATATTATATTTCATAATGCAATACTAATATAATAACACTGCTGTACTGTACATGTGAGAAGTGTAAAATATTCTCTGATAACAAGTCTTGCACAAAAGTAAATGCAAATTTATTAGATATTTTCACTACACAGAAAAACATGGTATAAAATGTAACAATTTTCACTAAGAAATTGCTAGTCAATTTCACAAGTAATCACAAATAAACCAGAAATTTTAAAGTGTTTGACAGAGTGAAACATACTCCAATAATCTTTATTTTAGTTGCAACTTCAGAAAAATCATTTTCTACCATATGGCAAACAAGAAAACTACAGATTATGAAAATCATATTACAATATCCTTGAGTCTGTGACACATTTTTTACTTTTAGCAGACTCATGTTGATATACGTCTGTTGTCTTTGAGGGTCTTTTGGAGGTCCGTCTTTGATCGTGGATTAAAGGTCACCAGCAGAAGCTTTTCATTTTCCCTTAGATTCTTCACTAGACAACATGTTTGCTTTCACTGTCTCCAAAATCTGATTAAACCGACAAGACCTTTGAGCGCCGAGAAGAGTCCCGTAGAGGCCATAAGTCTGAGATCAAACGGAAACTGACATCACCTAAGTGGGGTTTAAGTTCACGACCTGTAACCACAAAGTCAACCCTGCACGAGTGCCATGCCGGCCACAAACCAATACTGCCATCCAACACAAGATTTATCACTAAGGCAAGCATCACTATTGCACTATTGCTACAGATTTGCTACAGAAGTATTTCTCACACTTGTATTGTGAATAAACAATACTATGTGTCCTCCGTGCTTTACAGGTCACGTTGCATCTACATGTAGCAAACTGAAATGAACAATACAACAAAGGAATACAACATTTATTATCAGATTGACTCAAGAGGAATCTTCTTCCCAACTCTGGATTGCTCATAATGAATTTAAACCACATGCACATTTCATTTTCCATTACGGAAGAGGCTGGAGACCAGAGGGGGTCTCTGAAAGAAGCCATCAGTATCTGTCTCGCTGTAATCGTGCGCATCTGCAAAGCACATTTAGAGTGCAAATGATCTTTTAAACAAACCCACTCATGCATTAAGTCCAAAAGAAATCATTAATTTAATGTATTTATGATTTTCGGTGTGTTTTGGATTTTCCAAAACTATTAATATTGGATGCAATGTGGATCCGGTTTGTGTGCAAGAGAAGGGAAATTTATCTCAATGTGTTAAACAAATTAAAGATGCGCACCATGAGAAAACAAACCAAAATAGCTATTGACAAAACAAAATTTTGTAATGTTTATGCTTAAAACAAGAAGAATACAATTCGCCAGTGGGCTAAGAAAAATAAACGTCATTCAAGACATACCACAAAATCGGCCTAAAACAATTAAAAAACTATTTATACACTGACTATTGACACTTAAACAGCATTTTCCTGTCAAAAAAATTTTTTGTAAATTGCACATACATATATATGCAATACACCTTGCAGAATCTGCAAAATATTGCTTATTTTACCAAAATAAGAGGGATCATACAAAATGCATGTTATTTTTTATTTAGTACTGACTTGAATGAGGTTTTTCACATGAAAGATGTTTACATATAGTCCACAAGAGAAAACAATAGTTGAATTTATAAAAAAGTTTACATACACTTGATTCTTAACACTGTGTTTTTGTTTGTTTTGTTTTTTTTGTTTAGTGATAGTTGTTCATGAGTCCCTTGTTTGTCCTGAACAGTTAAACTGCCTGCTGTTCTACAGAAAAATCCTTCAGGTCCCACAAATTCCTTGGTTTTTCAGCATTTTTGTGTATTTGAACCCTTTCCAACAATGACTGTATGATTCTGAGATTCATCTTTTCACAATGAGGACAACTGTGTGTAATAGTTGCACAACTGTGTGCAACTATTACAGAAGGTTCAAATGCTCACTGATGCTTCAGAAGGAAAAACGATGCATTAAGAGCCGGGGGTGAAAACATTTTTTAATTTGAAGATCAGGGTAAATTTCACTTATTTTGCCTTCTGGGAAACATGTAAGTATCTTCTGAAGGGCAGTACTAAATGAAAAAATATGATATTTAGGCAAAATATTGTTCAAATTGATTTCAAAAGTTTACAACCTTGGCTCTTAAAGCATTGTGTTTCCTTCTGGAGCATCAGTGAGCGTTTTAAACTTTTGTAATAGTTGCATATGAGTCCCTCAGTTGTCCTCGTTGTGAAAAGATGGATCTCAAAATCATACAGTCATTGTTGGAAAGGGTTCAAATACACAAAAATGCTAAAAAAAAAAAAAATGGTGTGACCTGAAGGAATTTTCTGAAGAACTGGGGCAGTGTAACTGTTCAGGCGAAAACAAGGGACTCATAAAAAACTATCACAAAAAAAAAAAAACAGCACAGTATTAAGAATCAAGTGGATGTAAACTTTTGAACGGGGTATTTTTTATAAATTCAACTATTATTTTCTGTTGTGGACTACGTGATATGTAAATGTCTTTTATGTGAAATATCTTACTCAGGTCGGCACTAAATAAAAAATAACATGCATTTCATATGACACCTCTTATTTTGGTAAAGTAATTAACAGATTTGCAGATTCTGCAAGGTGTGTGTAAACTTTTGACCTCAAGTGTATGTATACAAATTTACCTTACATTAATCTGTCACTAAGTTTTAGATATTCTTGCTGGAAAACAAGACAAAAGTTCAAGGTAACACTATATTGTATGAATAATGTCCTTTATCTGAAATGTCCTTTATGAACAATGCATTTTATTTTGAAAAATGATATCTATAGATATAGTGCAACAAACATTGTTATTTATGGAAGAAAACAATCCCACAGTAGATAATAGCAGGTCACGTTCTTGACATTTCACCCGAATATTGAATGTTGGCCAAAAGAGACATCAGAGTTCTCAACTCTTGACCTAAGAGTTACACGCTCAGAAAAAAAGGTACAAAAACGGTCACTGGAACAGAACCTTTCAAAAGATACACCTTTGTACCTCTTTTACCCCTACAGGGTGCATTTTAGTACCTTAATGGTACGTACTTTTAGTTAAAGTGTACATATTAGTACCTTTCAAAAAGGTCCCGCCCTAGGGACATCTTTTGTACCTTTTCTGTTTCTGAGAGTGTATGAACAACTCTTGTCAACGCTCTTGAAAAGTGAGATCAGTAAACAATAATAAATCTGTCATCAGAATCACCATCAAATGACTACTAAGGAAGCAGCTATAATGTGAACAAAGTTTGTCAGTCAGTGGTTGCTGAAGAAAGTGTGAACAGTTCTAAACGCTGAAATATTTCTCTCTCGGTTTCACTGATGGTACTTCTGATTGGTTGGCAGTTAGTTTTTCTGAAAGTGTAGCATATAAAATAACTGAAAGCTCTCACCATGTTTGATGTCATCTACTCCTACTCCAAGAACATGAGGCAAGCTTACAGTGTCTTGTAGCTTATCCAGCGCCACCAACCATGACACCTCATGTAAAGAAACTGTCGTACACAGACCAAGTTGAATAAACCTGTTAAATGATACACACAGACCATGTTAACCTGGCTCTCTACAGTTCTGTTCTTATAGAGGAATGTCTAGTGTAAACCATCTGAAGGCCCTGAGTGCACACTAGCTGTTTGCCCTCAGAAAACTCATTCTGTGTTAATGCAGCACAGACATGAGGAAGAGCAGAGCATGGAAAAAAACACAAAGAGTTCATGTTTGTGTTGATACAGACAAGATATATATTAAAGCTATTTTTAGCATATACAAATGGTGCCAGCAAATGCTTTTGATTTAACTCGGGTCTCTTGGCTAAGGACAAAAGCAGTAACAGGGAAAACATGTAACCTTTACTTATACTAACGTTACTCCTAATTGTTTACTTCCAATATTTTCAATTATATTTCTTCCACATTACAGTAGACTGTTGACACTTGGGAAAGTGTTAATTGTTATGAAAATAATACAAAAGTTAACGTTCTGACTAACAGTAAATAGTAAATAAATAGTAATTAAAACAGTAAGTCAAAATAATAATTTTCCCAGTTTTCTGTTGATTTTGCTATGAACTATTCACTCTTAAATTAAAATTTGACGTCTCCGCCACGTACCCTGTCTCAGTCAGTGACGTTTTATAAAATCAATCAAATCCTATTAACTCTGCTGGCATCTAGTGGTCGTGCGTAATAACACCAAGATGTTTGCGTCATTTTACGCCAGTGCACATTACTTTACGGTAAGTGTCCAGTAGTAGCAGCATGGCGACTGCAGCAGCAGCCGTAAACGATGGAGCTTTACATGAAAGTGATAAATGTAAAGAAGATGGAGATAATAAACCAACACCGAGCCAGAGTTCATCAAACGAACAGAACACAGAACCGAAACCGGTGTGTCTCATAGTTTTAGGCATGGCAGGGTCAGGAAAAACAACTTTTGTGCAGGTATGACTGATTGACTAACACAACAGACAACACCATTTTTAAATTATATAACATTTACTTTATCGTAATAAAATTCTGTCAGTGTTAAATATGATATGTAATTCTGATAAGAAATTCAAATAATGACTGATCGTAAAGAAATCCGAATTAATTTATGATGTGCTTATATTATTTACATTATATGTATTATTTCTTGTTCCACCAGAGGCTCACAGCTTACCTGCACTCGAAGAAAAGTCCTCCATATGTCATCAATCTAGATCCTGCAGTTCATGAGGTCCCTTTTCCAGCCAATATTGGTAAGTCACTGTTACTTCTATTCCAATAAAACCGTGCTTTTTTATAATTAGTTAATTAATTGATTTAGATGTTTTATTTTTATTTGATTGCAAGACAAAAAAAAGTCTTGAATACAATAACATAAAAGAAAGGAAAAAAGGAACAAAACAAAACAAAAACACCTCAAAAGTGACACCTCAGTCATAAAAATATCATCATTAGCCTTAAGAAACTTGTTATTCTTATTGTTATGAATTAGTTTAAGAGATTTAACAATAAGCAAAATCTAGGTAACATCTTAAGAAATTTCTTTTTGTGAATAAGAAATGTACAGTTTAGAAGTATTCCACCGTCTTGAGAACAGAAAGATGATGTAACTTACTATGTTAATTCAAATGGTGGACATTGTTTACGTGTTTTAAAACAAATGTTAAAATCCAAACATATTTAATTCATAATTTAAATGATCCTACAAGTTGCTTTTTCCAGTTTACACATGCTTTTTGCATTTGTTAAAATAAAATAAAAATCTAAAATTCCCAGTATAAGAGAGAATTAATTTTAAAACCTGACTCCGTGTGTGATACTGGCTAATAATAATGGATAGATTTGGAAAATATATAATTAACATCTAAAGTAATTTGATTACAGTGCCTTTATGCCAGAACAAGCTGCTTTTGATATAACATGATATAACTTTGATGTAATATAAATTGATTACAATTTATACAACTGTTCTTTCTTGTTATCAAATCTGACTGGTTAAGAGGTCTTTCTAAGCACCAAATATTCACCCAGTATCACATGGGAACCATTTCACTTCATTTGTATCACTCCACCTGCAGTGTTTCTCACAGCAAGTGTCATGATGGATGCCCAAATTCACTGTAATTTTATAAGTAATGCTATTTCAGATATGCACACAGAATTCCAGACTGGGTACTGGAACCAGCACTGGACACTTTTGCTTTTGTTTTGGACAAATGATTGTAATTGATAAGCATCTTTTTAAATGCATTAATGCCAGTGATGTATTCTGATTGTTTTTTCCTTACAGATATCAGAGACACTGTCAATTACAAGGAAGTCATGAAACAGTATCCTTTCAGTATAAAATTATGTGCCTCACTTTACAACAGATTTAAGCTTCTTCAAAGCCCAAAGTCATGTAAAACTTGAAATATCAGCCAACTGTAAGATTGTTCTTTCCAGATCTGAAATGTAATTATGTTCAGCTGATATATTATTTTAGATAGACATTACTTTTAGTGAGTTATTTCTCTATAACACATTTTTAAAAAATTCTTATATAGCGAATCAAGAATGACTGAAAAACTCATGGAAGTTCATTTGTCAAAAACTGTATGAACGCTTGGTTTAATTTAGTTTCATCTGAGTGGATTGTCTTTGACTCTAGCACAGATATGGTTTAGGTCCAAATGGAGGAATCGTCACATCTCTCAATCTGTTTGCAACACGATTTGATCAGGTATTGCATTTGAAAAATCCAATAGATGTCACTGTTTTTCACTTTCTCTTCCACATACTTACCATTTCTCTGTCTCCTCTGTAAGGTCATGAAGTTTATTGAGAAAAAGCAAAGTAACCACCAGTAAGTTTGTACTCGGTAGATCTGATGATGTCCTTATGTATTTTTTATTGCTACAGTCTCATGCATTAAATATAATTTTTTGCAGATATGTTTTGATTGACACTCCTGGGCAAATAGAAGTGTTCACATGGTCTGCATCTGGAACCATCATAACTGAAGCTCTAGTATGTGACTCACTCTTAGTCATGTTTGCTATTACTCCAGATTTCTTGGATATTGCTTCATTTGGAGAATAAATATTATATGTTTCCTTTCTAGGCCTCTTCTTTTCCCTGTGTGGTTATTTATGTGATGGACACGTCTCGAAGTGTAAACCCAGTCACTTTTATGTCCAACATGCTCTATGCCTGCAGGTCAGTGTCTCAGACTTGTTTTTATTTTGAAAGTATAAACTGCATAAAACTTTTTCATGTTATTTTTTCAAGTTCAGAGCACAGTGTACTTCTGCACTTAGTGTTTCATTCACACTGTATAATTTAGTGTTAACAGCAGCATGAAAGTTATGTCATGATTTCAGTAGGTCTTACCAAAATGTCTCGTTTCTTTCCAGCATTCTCTACAAGACCAAGCTACCCTTCATAGTCGTCATGAACAAGGTAAAAAACAAACAAATATATATATATAATAAAGCCGTCATGCTAATTTGTACTGGTCAACTGATAACTAATATCTAGAAAGCATGATGACTAATATATACATTAGATGATGTGTACAAACAAATTAGATGTATGCAGTATTTCTTAAATAAAATGATTTTATTCAAATATATTCAAAACGAATTAAAATGTCATTTAATTCTAATTAATTAAAAAATGTATTAATAGTTCATCATTTTAAACTATTCTGCAAAACATGTATTTTTCTGTATCTTCATCAGACCGACATCATCGATCACAGTTTTGCAGTGGAGTGGATGCAGGACTTTGAGGTGTTCCAGGATGCTTTGAATCAGGAGACGTCCTATGTTAGTAACCTGACACGCTCTATGAGTCTCGTCCTGGATGAGTTCTACACCAACCTGAGGGTGCGTCCAAAGCTCTGGTCCAGTTAAACTGCATTACTATATGTTCTGGATGATTGCTATATAGTTGCTTAATGGCCCAAGCTAAAGAGCCCAGCTTTAGGTATCCATGATAATCTCAAGATATGTAAATGTAATTGCTTAGAAAAAACAATCTCTCAGTGTCTGAAATGTATTGTTGGGTATGAAGGTCACAGTTGTAATCTGTCTTTTTTAGCAGGTTGTTTTTTTTTCCTCTCGGTCTAGTGCCTTTGCGGGAGCATTACAGACTGTCTTTGTGTCCTGTAGGTTGTCGGTGTGTCTGCAGTCACGGGTTCTGGGCTTGATGAACTGTTCGTACAGGTTGCTGATGCTGCTAAAGAGTATGAAACGTATGTATCCCAACACTATGCAATGAAAAAATTCAGACTTCGACTATAGCACCTCAATGGCTTTAGGCTGTCTACCAGTGTTGTTATTGTTGTTTACTACTAATAATCGCTTAAATGTATTTAAAATCATTTTTGCTAATTGAAATAAAGTTAAAATAAAACAAATGTTAACTAAAAAACTTGAAAAAATTTAAATCAACTGACTAAAATGTAAAAGTAAGCTGAGGTACTACAATTGCTAAAACTAAAATTAAATTAATATAAACAGACATAAAGCGTATAAAAAGTAATAAAACTGGCAAAACACATAATAAAATGACTAAAATAAAAAAAAATATTAAAAAGTTAGTAAACAATATTATAGTATGTAAATAAAAAAAGAAGCTGCACTTCAGAATAAAATTGTTCACATATTGGTGTAAAATTGACTTTGAATGGGCTGTTTTAGAATATTGAATTAATTGCACAGCTGTATAGGTGTTAGAAATAAATTATTCTTTTAACTAGAAGGCCAAAACAAAATAAGACATACATTTTAATAGCTTTCTAATAGCACTTCCAGCTTCATTTATTAAATGGGAATAGAAGTTTCATTGTAATGTGAATTATAAGGATATTATAAGGGTCTGAAAGAGATCCTGAAAGCTGAATAATTAAGTTTTCCATTGATGTATGGTTTGTAGGATAGGACAATATTTGACCAAGATACAACTATTTGAAAATCTAGAATCTGAGGGTGCAAAAAAATCGCCTTTAAAGTTGTCCATATGAAGTTCTTAGTAATGCATATTACTAATCAAAAATTAAGTTTTGATATATTTATGGTAGGAAATTTACAAAATATCTTCATAGAAACATGATCTTTCTTTAATATCCTAATAATTTTTGGCATAAAATCGATAATTCTGACCCATACAATGTAGTGTTGGCTGTTGCTACAAATATGCCTGTGTGACTTGCGACTGGTTTTGTGGTCCTGGGTCACATATATTTGAAAGATGAATGGTTTTGAATGGTTTTCTGCAAACATTTGATGAGTTTTACTCTCTTGCAGAGAGTATCGCCCTGAATATGAACGTCTGCACAGGGAGTTGGTGAGTAATCATTGATGTGGGCTGATGTACTAGTCATAAATCAGCTGGCCATGTCTTGCAAAGATTCTTCCATCTCTTATTAAACTATATATGTGTTTTTTAGTTTGTATGTTTTTTATTTTTTCATTTGAAAGGCAAATAAAAATGTCCCTTTTTCGTTTCATAAGAAAAGGTCACTTCTGAGTGTTATTAATGCTTTCATCTCATACTCAGGCTGAAGCTCAGAGTCAGAAGCAACAGGAGCAGTTGGAACGCCTTCGGAAAGACATGGGAGCGGTTCCCATGGAAACTGCAGTTCCTACCGGTACATTCATTCAGAACAGTCACGTCTGTTCATTCAAAAAAAAAAAGATATTTCTAAGTCATTAATCAACTTTGAACTCTTCACATATAACGTAAGATCTGATCTTTAGATGAGAACAGAAGTGATTTTTAAATGTCTTTTACATTTTGCTCTAAGAAAGAGCGGGGTAAGATGTTTGATAACACCACTGCTCAAAAGTTTAGGGTTGGTAAGATGTTTTGAATATTTTTGAATATTATGGAATATTATTACAATTTATAAATATAAATATATTTTAAAATCTAATTTATTCCTGTGATGCAAAGCTAAATTTTCAGCATCATTACTTCGGTCTTCAGTGTCACATGATCCTTCAGAAATCATTCTAATATGCTGATTTGCTGTTCAAGAAACAAAAAAATTGCAACATTATACTATAAATGTTTCTCACTATTGATCAACTAAATGCATCCTTGCAGATTAAAATGTTTGTCTTTATAATTGAAATTTTTTGCTGTCATTTTTCTGCATTCAGCTGGTCTTTTGATCCTTCAATAACATAATCTCCTCTATACTGAATACACTGGTACATCTGGTTATTTTATTTTTCAGAAGCGCCAGTTCTTGCTGGGCCCAGTGATCTCATCTTTACCCGCGGCAACCCTGATGAAGCTGATGAAGACGAAGACAGCGATACCGATGATATTGATCACACAGGTGAGCTTACTTCAAATAGCCCCTAAAGAACCATAATCGCTATCACACCATGTGACTCTTGTGTTTATGATGTCACTTTTTCCCCTACAGTCACAGAAGAAAGTAAAGAGTCTGGTGCTTTCAAAAACTTTCTGAAGGAGAGAAGGGAAATAGTGGATGTGCGCAACAGGAAGTCAAAGTGAGGGCAGGAAATGGTCATTATGTATGTATACTGTTCCCAAACACACTTGAGTTTGACCCCTGAACATTGACACTTTGAAAGACTTTAAAATAATAAGTTACAGCTCATTTGGAGAGTGTATGCTACAACTGTAGCTACCTGCTGCCACATCATCTAGTATGCACTGAGATTTCAGATTTGCAAATGAAAAAAATTGTATTAGAATGTAAAAACAGTATGTTGCTTCATGCACCAGTCAGCATGAATTTGAATATCTTGGGTCTTCACGAAGCATGTGTTCAAACAACTGTATTCAGGCAACAGTTTTGCATTATATATTTATTGCATTTCTATATTTCTTGGCTGTTAATAAAAATGCTTCGCATTTTCTAACAACCTGAAACAAACCAAAATCTGCAAATTCTGACTTCCTGTATCTTTAAAGTTCATGTTTCTATGATTGGAAATAAAATATTTTTATATATACACAAGATCTGCCTTGCTGCAAACTTTCTGCTTTGTCTTTTCATAATGCTTTTCAAGTAAGAAGTGTTCAGCGTGTTCATATTGAATGGAGCTGAGCGTGTGCTGAGCTGACGGGTGGGCAGTAGTGGTTTTGCAGCCATATGGCAGAGGGATCCAGTGGGTGTAGTGAGACTGTGGGATACAGATTTTCGCCTTCAGCCCCTCTGTTTCATGAATTAAGATTCTTCTAGACCTTTACATGTGTGAAATACCACTCAGTGAGACCTTCAGCTTACAACTTCTTTGAATGTGAGGACCGGAGAGGTAATAAAAAGTCACCTTTCAGAGGAAACCTCTCAAACATGTATTTCCTGCTCTTTTTGTTCACAGTACAGGTGCTAGAATGACCTTCATTTATATAATTTGCATGCTGAAACTGCATTCAGCTGTTGAATTAGTTAAGTGCTGCTTGACATTTGTCTTAAAACAGAGAGAGAGAGATGTTTTAGAAATAGAATGTCTTAGAATAGATGCAGAATATCCTAAATTCTTAAAGTCATGACATTATATGTTGCAATCTTGCTTAGTATTTTTGGAACATTTACTTTGATACATTTACTTGAGATGCAAAATGAAGATATGAAGTCAAACTGAACAAAATTAAGTGCTTAAAACACCTTGTGAGATGAGATGGTACGGTAAAAGTTATTTCCATATGGTTAGGAGCAGAAATATTCAAGCTGTTAATTTTAGTAAAATTAATTAAAGTACTGGCAATCTGTTGGAAGCTGTATGTTGCTTGCTTGTAAGTGTTGCTAATATAATTTATTGTGTGCTGCCTGGACATTTACAGTGCCTTGCGAAAGTATTCATACCCCTTTTTTTCACATTTCGTTATGTTGCAGCCTTATGTGAAACCGTTTTAAATATTTTTTTCCACATCAATCTATACCCCATACACTGTAATGGCAAAGCAAAAAACAGGTTTTTATCATCTTTGCAAATTGATTACAAATAAAAGACTTAAATTATTTATTTGCATAAGTATTCATACCCTTATCTGTAACAGTTGAAATTTAGTTCAGGAGCATTCGTATTGCTTGCAGATGTTACTACACTTTAAATGGAGTTAACCTGTGACAAATTCAATTGAATCTGTATGATTTGGAAAAGCACACACATCTTAAAAGTTCTAACAGCTGAAAATGCATATCAGAGCAAAAACCAGCCCTGAGGTCATAAAAACTGCCTGTAGAGCTCAGAATCCGGATTGCATCAAGCCACACATCTGTACAAGAGTTCAGACAACATTCTGCTGCACTGAAGACTCGCAGAAGCATGTAGCCTCCATTGTCCTTAATGGAAGAAGTTTGGAACAACCAGGACTTATCCTAGAGCTGGCCTCCTGGCAAAACTGAGCAAGTGATGGAGAAGGGCTTTGGTTAGAGTGGTGATCAAGAAGCTGATAATCATATGTGGAGATAGTAGGAACCTGCAGAACACTCCATTCATCTGGGCTTTATGGTGGTGTGGCAAGACTCAATCCTCCCCTCATTGAAGACACATGAAAATCCACTTGGGATTTGCAAAAAAGCACCTAAGGGACCCTCAGACTGTGAGAAACAAGATTCTCTGGTCTAATGAACCTCAATTCCAAGCATCATGTTTGATGGAAACCAGATACGACACATCACCTGCAGAGAAGCATCCCAAAAGTAAAGTATAGAGTTAGCAGCCTCATGCTGTGGGGCTGTTTTTCAGCAGCAGGGACTGAAGGACTCGTCAGAGTAGAAGGAAAGCTCAATGCACCAAAATATTGAGCTAGCATTAATGAAAACTCAATCTAGAGCATTCAGAACCTCAGACTGGGCAGAAGGTTTACCTTCCAACAGGACAATGACCCTAAGCACACAGCAAAAGAGGCTTATAGACAACTCTGTGAATGTCCCTGAGTTGCTCAAGAGCCTGGGCTTGAACCCAGTCAGATATTTCTGGAGAAACCTGAAAATGTGTATCTGCATCCAAGCTGACAGACTTTGGGAGGTAAAGAGGTGAGGAGAAGAATGGCAGATAATTGCCTAATGCAGATGTGCAAAGCTTGTTGCATCGTACCCAAAAAGACTTGAGGCTGTAAAGGTGCTTCAGCTGTACTGCGCTAGGGGTATGAATACTTATGCAATGTACCTTTTTTTTTAAAAATAAATTTACATAGTTGCGACAGTTCTGTTTTTGCTTTGTCATTATTGTGTCTGAAGTGTAGACTGATGTGAAAAAACAATTATAGCAGTTTAACATAAGGCAGCAACATAACAAAACGTGGGAAAAAAAATGAAGGGGTGTGAATACTTTTGCAAGGTACTGTACATTTAGAGAACATTGTTGCATTGTGTTTTCTTTAATTTATTCTCTTTACTTGGTCTTAGATTTATCTTCATAAAACCTGCAGAGACCATGCACGCAGATAAGTATTTTTGTATATTACAGTGATTGATTATGTCACTATAGGTAGCTTCAGAATTCTGCATCACTGGTTTATATATTCTCAGAGGAATTGCATTAATAGTAGTCTTTTGTACTTTTAAAGACACCGAAAGGTCATGCTACACTCTTTACATCCAAGTCCTGCAGACTCTAACTTTAGTCTGTAAGTTTCTAGAATAGAGTAGTCGTGAACAGATGCCAGCGTGCTTTCACAGTGTGGGTGACTCATCACATTCTGAGGCGTGTAGGTTGTGTGGCAAACCTAACAATGGCAGATGCCTTTGGATTTTCACAGAGTGTGAGTCACTATGTGGTTTAGTTTACCAGTGCTCAATCTTAACACCCTTGCATGCTGCCACCACACACATACACACACACAAATTCTCGTTAGCCGAAGATAAAGGGAGAAAGGATGAGTTGAATGGAAGCGGGAAGTGTCAGGACGCCTACTATAATTGCATGTCTGGGAGGAAGAACATTGCCTGGTGAGATGCAAAAGTCAGTCATAACTGGTTCTTACCGGTTTTAAGGATGCTATTCTGTGTTTTATCAATGTTGAAGATCAAAGAGGTATTTTGTAATTGTTCATTCATTGACACCACTGCACTGCTTGGATGGCAGTGTTACTGTAAAATATTGTACTGTGTATGCACTTCATGGCCAACAAAGTGAGGCAAGAACAGAATCTGTTACTACTGCATATTGAAAGACTGAAACGACATACTGCTATATTATTATAGCAGAATGTATATAATGCACAGTGTGCATGTTAACTGCTTGCTGTATACTGTGTGGTTTACAAGGAGTACCAAATAATATTTTATAAATAGAATGTGAAATTGTACATATGCAACGATTAAAATCAGATACTGCAGCTGATATTAGTTTGGTTCATTTGTCATATAGGGAATGGAAGGTCAAGTCGAGAGTATTGAAATAGTGCAGTATTAGTGTATACAGCACATTTTGGGAAACAGGTAATCTGTATTCTGTGCATAAATAAAATTCACATGTAATGCATGTAGTGTAGAAATATCAACATGCAGTTTTTCACTTCGCAAGATGTTAATTGATTGAGTTGTGTGGATTGCTTGTGGATTATTGTGATGTTTTTATCAGCTGCTTGAACTCTCATTTTGATGGCACCCATTCACTGCAGAGGGTCCATTGGTGAGCAAGTGATGTAATGCTAAATATACATTTACATTTATTCATTTAGCAGACGTTTTTATCCAAAGCGACTGACAAATGGGGAATACATCAAGCAATTCATCCTAAAGAGTCAAATCGACATAGGAAGTGCTCATAATACCATATTTCAGGCATTGTTCAGATAAGTACAAGCTAGAAAGGGAAGAATAAGAAAAGAGTAGAACAATGGTTGTTGTTTTTTTTTTTTTAAGTCAAATAGTGTCGAAAGAGATGAGTTTTCAGCAGTCGCTTGAAAATTGTCAGGGAGTCGGCAATCTGATTTTTCTTTAAATCTGTTCTAATCAGGAAACAAACTCATCTACATCTTGGATGACCTGAGGGTGAGTACATTTTCAGCAAATGTTTATATTTGGGTGAACTGTTCCTTAAATGTACGGCATACCAAAATTCAAAAGCACTGCCCGAAAACAGCATTTATGCATGTTTTTGTCTCAAAGCACGACTACGAATTATTCACCCCCATGTCATCTAAGATCTTCACGTCTTTATTTCTTCAGTCGAAAAGAAATAGAGTTTTTTGAGGAAAACATTCACAGATTTGTCTCCATATAGTGGACATCAATGGTGGCTAACAGGTGAAGGTCCAAATTGCAGTTTCAATGCAGCTTCAAAGGGCTCTACACTATCCCAGCCAAGAAATAAGGGTTTTATTTAGCAAAACGATCAGTCATCAAATTGATTGATATACTTTTTAACTACAAATGCTCGTCTTGGCACTAGCTCTGCAATCCGCGTCTTCATGCATTATGTAATCACATTGAAAAAGTCACGTGTGGTTAGTTCTTCGTCCGTTCAAAAAAGCAGGACAGGACAAAAAATCTCTATCTCATTTTCTCCTCCAACTTCAGAAATTCCCCGACTTTGTTGTTTTACCTTTTCTTGACTTTCTTTGCATGTTTGCTTTGTAAATACAGAGTCGGTACTTCCGCCTACGTCACACGTGACCTTTTCAACGTGGTTATGTAATGCGTGAAGACGATCTAGTGCAAGACGAGCATTTGTGGGTAAAAAGTATATAAATTTTTCTTTAATTTTTTTTTAAGAAAATGACCAATCCTTTCACTAGAAAAGACCCTTATTCCCCGGCTGGGATCATGTAGAGCCCTTTGAAGCTGCATTGAAACTGCAATTTTGACCTTCAGCGCTTTGATCCCCATTGAAATCTGCTACATGGAGAAAAATCCTGGAATGTTTTCCTCAAAAATCTTTTTTTTTTTTTTTTTGATTGAAGAAAGACTTGAACATCTTGGATGACTTGGGGGTGGATTTTTATTCTGGAAGTGAACTAATCCTTTAATAGTATGTACGGTAGTATGCTATTCCAAACTTACCAATTATCAGTAATGGGAATAACGGCGTTAGAAATAAACGGCGTTACTAACGGAGTTATTTTTTTCAGTAACGAGTAATCAAACGAATTACTGTTTCCCCCGTTA